>JARKHS020016385.1:65000-83122 GCA_030143305.2 Amblyomma americanum | reverse complement strand
AATATAACCAACTCTCTCTCTATATATAGCCCATATAGATTTTGAGAAAGCATTTCACTCAGTCGAAACCTCAGCAGTTATCCAGGCGTTGTGTAACCAGGGCGTATAAGAGACACATAAACGAAAATGCTAAGTTATAAAATATCAATCAGGAAGGGTGGCAGGCAGGGAGAAAAAATATTTGCGAGAAAAAGCCATTCGCCGCGTGTCTCCGAGATGTATTCAGATACTGGATTGGAAATAGTTATGGATGAAAGTTAACAGAGAAAACGACATTAATATGCAATACGTTGATGGCATTGTCTTTCTAAGTAACTCAGGGGCGAACTGCGAAGCGCGACTAATGACATAGACAGGCAAAGCATAACGGTGTATCTAAAAAGTAATATGCAGGAGACTAGAGTAATGTACCACAGTCGCGGAAGCAAACAGCAGTTTTCAATGCGCAGAGAAGCGTTGGAACTGGCAACGGAATCCATCTACATAGGGCAGGTAGTAATCGCAGAACCGGACTACGAGAGTGAAATAACTACAATCAAAGAATGGGGTGGAGTTCATTTGGCAGGTTCTCTCAGATCATGAACGGCAGTTACCAGAATCCCTCAAAAGTTTATAGCAGCTTTGTATTACCGGTACTCACCTATGGGACAGAAATCTGGCGGCTAGCGAAACGGTTCAGCTAAAATTGAGGGCAACGTAGGGAGCTATGGAAAGAAAAATTATAAGTGTGACGTTAAGACACAGGAGCAGTGTATGTCAGGGACCGAAAGCCAATTAATGATATGCAAGTCGAAATCAAGAAGAAATGAGCTTGGGCAGTGCATGCAGTGCGAAGGCAAGAGATCCGCTGGTCGTTAACAGTAACGGAAGGGATTCCCAGAAAAGGCAAGCGTAGCAGGGGCGGTGAAAATTCAGGCGGCCAGATGAGATCAGAAGGTTTGAAGGGTTAAGGTGGCGGCAACTGGTCCAGGGCAGGGCTAATTGGAGAGATATGGAGGAGGCTTTTGCCCTGCAGTGGGCGTTGTTAGGCTGATGATGATACTGTACACAAGGCATACGCGCTCCTGCAACGTCTTGCAGTTGTTTACGTGCAGATCAATTTCCAGTATCAGCATTATGCTCAGCTTTTCTAATAGCAATAAGCACATATATTTTCCTAATATTCCGCTATCATAGCGTTGCATTTGAGATGATAACGATATTGTTAAGTGCGGGCCAGCCGAGGAATGAGGCGCTATGAACGATGCCAGAGATATGATTTTATGGTCTCTGGACTAGCGCAAGCGCTCCGTTGTTGTTGTTGTTGTTGTTGCTAGCCTTTAAAAAGATGGCACATACCCACACTGGGGGGATCGGCAAAAAAATCGGGAGACAGAGGTCGCTATTCACTTGCACTCAAAAAGGGAACAGAAAAGCGCGCGGGAAAGCAACACCGGTAGATTGTACCTCAAGAAGGGCATGGACTAATATGGGACAAGAGTTTCGATGAAAAAGAGAGAAAAAAGAGATGGATAAGAAAGAAAGAATTGTGTAAAATTGTAATAATGGATAGGAAAGACAATATTGTAGCACTAAGCAAGGCAGTCGATAAGATTATAGCAAGGAATTTTGTACAGCGGTACAAATAGATCTGTGGCTGAACCCAAATGAGGTGGCGCCAAATGATAGGCACCGCGCCACTGCCAGCATTGTCGTCTTCGTAACAATATGCACAAGCGAAACCTTCCCCGAGAGCGCTTACATACTTAATTTTCCACGGTAGGATGTAGCACCCAGCCCTTGAGGATTAATATTTTAATGTTTGCTTTTATGTTTCCCAAATATCAGTGAGCGAAATGCTCGGCCAAGTCGGTAATAACGATGCGGACTAATTCTTTACTATACGTGGAATAATTTTGTGCTCTGCTGCTTTTGTCGTCTCTGCCACCCGTGTTAACATTGAACTGGAAGATAACGTAGAAATAGTGCACAATAATCTTGCCATATATCTGCTTTAATAGCACTGGAGCGTTTCTTCTGCTGCAGTGCTTTAAGCTATCACAACAAATAATACAATGCATCGTTCTGAAGTACAATTTGCAGGATCCATCGGCATCGACATTGTAATCACCAGCATCCAGGCTGTTTTATTATTTCCTTTGGCTTAGCAGCGGGAAGGTGCAGAATGCCATGTTAAATGTTTGCGATTACAGCTTAGTTCCTCTAGCTGCAGAGCTGCAAAGTTAGAAAATGAAGACAAGATTTTCCTGTTTGTAGAAACCTCATGCATTTTCTTTGAATACATTTTAATTTATTCACAAACAGATTGGTCAAGAAAAGCAGTGGACGCAAGCACGAGAATCAACTTTATCGTTGGTTGGTTGAGAAACTTTATTTCCAGAGGATATAGAGGAGCGACACGAAGTCGCCCCCCGCTTAAACGGCGGCCGCTATCCCTTGGGCAGCGGCGGCGTCTTCAGCCAGCTGGAGGAGCTTGATCTGTCTCCCCGGGTCGGGGCTGAACAATAGAGCCTCCCAATGAGCAGAGTCGGTAATGAAGTGACTCGCGGGTAGGGACTGCGGGCAGTTCCAGATCATATGATTTAGATCGGCTTTAGCATCACAATTTTTGCATTTGTTTGAGTAGAGTCCTTCCGAATAGAAGCTACACAATTGGGGATTTGGATAGGTGTTAGTTTGAAGTTTACGCCAGGCTTTGGCGTGTTGCTTGGAGAGCGTTTTATCTGCTGGGGGAATCTGAGTCTTGCAAGCCTGTAGTGCTGCAGGATTTCTCTGTAAGAAAACAACCTGTCCTTGCCAGAGTATAGGGCGGGTGGGCTGCACGACCCAGCTCGGCGGGACAGTTCTCGAGCTAGGTTATGAGCCGCCTCATTACCAGCAAGGGAAGCATGAGCAGGCGTCCAGATTAGGCGAATGCGCCGCGTGGGCTGATAATTTAGCAGAATCCGTGCTGCTTGTGGGGAGATTCTTCCAAACGTGTAGTTACGTATAGCCAATTTTGAGTCGCTGACAATGGTTTCTGCCGAGGATCCCACAATGGCTAGAGCAATGGCTGTTTCTTCTCCAACATGTGTGTGCTGAGTGCGTATAGTGCCCCCAGTTATGAGTGTACCACGTTCCGTGGTGACCACAGCTACCATCTTGTCAGCCGAAGAATCTGCCGCATCTACATATACCACAGATGTATCATTAAGAAAGCGTTTGCCTAATGATTTGGCTCTCTCTGTACGACGTTCAGCGTGGAAATCTGGGTGCATGTTCCGAGGTAGTGGAGGAATGACCAGAAGCTGGCGTATATTTTTGATGAATTTTTTGAGCTCAGGGATATTTTTTATTCACAAAAATAATCGCAGAACACTTCGGCCACCACAAATGACATTATTAGGCGGACTGAAGACGTGGATTGGCAACGTATTGCATGGTTTCATCCGAAATCGCCGTTTGCGTTATCGGGAATTTGACACAGCTGGTAACTAGCGAAGCTGAGATTTGAGGCCTATGCCGCTTCAATGGGGGAAGCGGCGTTTTGGGTAAACTCACCGTACAGATAACGGAATGGGTTCCTCCACAGGATTTAGGTTCTACATGATCTAGATGTAACTGCGTCTCGGTGCCGGGCCTAAAGTTATTTCCGATGTAATTCAAAGTTTTGACAAGGCGCGTCTTTGGAGTCGAATAAATTTAGAACCCTTTTGGGTGAGGAAAACACGATCGTTGAAGTATCTACAGCTCTAGCCGCTTTTTGGAAGAGACTTCAAATAAAACTAGACCTGTGCGTTTCATTTTTTAACAGAACGTTTGTTAGAGAAAAATACAGCCCTTAGTTTCTTGTCATGTGCAAAACCGTGGCAAAACAACCAAACTGTACTGCTGTCCCGAATTCCTGGTAACCGACAGCCAAATTATCGTATTGTAAATATTTTAAAAATTGGTGGCACGAGTTGCTCTTCAGGTCACAGGAGGATATGTGACCAGCGTTCTGCGTGCTGGACACTTGCATCAATCTTTGATGACTTGACGAACGGTTTGCATGAAAGTAAACGCTTTTGGCGTGGCGATATGCAAGCCGAAACCTTGCGAACGCGAGGGTGAAGGTGCTCGCCAAGGGCATAGGCAGACAGATAACTGCCTCCACTACTCCGTCTCCTTTGAGAACGCTGGCGCTGCGGACCAGAGATCAGAGGCCATGAGAGCATTTTATAGAAAAGAGGGCCCGCTCCGCAAACTACCTGGAAATAACTTCAAATGTCTAGGAGATGAATGAGGTAGCTATACTTTGTGACGATGATGCACTAAGCTAGCAAAAGCTTCTGAGTGAGCTGCCACCTGTAAAAGCATGCGCGAAAGGTTCAGTGAAAAAAAAAAACGGCGGCTCTGTGTAACTCGATGAGTAATGTATATATATATATATATATATATATATATATATATATATATATATATATATATATATATATATATATATATATATATATATATATATATGTTATCACGATCAATGTAATTAAACTCATTGAAGGGCAACGAGGTCCTGTGTCCATATGATAGTAGAGCCCCTTCTGCACAAGGCGCGGTCAGAGTTTTCGTGTGGAAATTGAATTTCATGTATTTGAATTTGACAAGCCGGTCGGCGTCTTCCCTCCACGAGCACCCACTGCTGCAGCAACGAAGCAAAGGTTATTTGTTCTGCAACTTGATTTGTTGATAATAGCGCAAACTTAACTTAAAATCAACGGACGCACTATATTTTGTACAGGTGCGCTGGCTGCTTGCTGCAAAAAAAAATTCGAGGAAACACTCAAGCCCCACATTAAGGGTATGACGCGAGAGCTTGAATCGGTTGATGGTCATAAATGCAGAATCGGTAATTCTCGACTACACACTAAGAGACCCCTGGGAATCGTCATACCTCTCCTGGCGCAGTGGTAAAGCGATTAAGCCCACCGGTTTTCCAATTGGTATAAGATTTACCCCGGCCTGGTGCTCAGATTTTTGGGGTGAAATGCTTGGGAAAAGGGTCTTGTACCAAACCTTCGCTGCTATGTGACGGCAGGTGCTGTTACCGGTGGGGGATCGTGTGAACCGTGTTGCTCTTCCCGAGAAACCTCTGATGGCTGGCCAATCCTTAGTTTAACGGCCACCTTGAACGGTGGTCAGTTTGCTCACAATCCTGTGGGCAGGTTGTGATGACGCCACACGATCACGTGATCAAGATGGCCCACCTAGGTTGCCGGAGTGGCCGGTTACTCCGGCAGCTCCTGCTGCGAGGCTTCAAACGGTCGACACTGACGCCGCCGACGCCGGAAAATTTGTTCCGACAGGGGGGTACTAACGCTGTCGCGGTAAAAAGCTACGAACGACCCACTAGAAATGTCGGCGACAGGCGCTGTAGCAACACTGAAGAACAGAAACGTACAGATCATGTATAACCATGAGTATATATGCGCAAATATTAGAACACAAATTATAGATATCCGGCAAGGACTTTTTATTCATAAGTGATGTAAAGAGACCCATCTGCACAAGAAAATAAAAAATGAACATCGGGTTGTTAGGAAAAGGAAATGGCGCAGTATCTGTCTTACATATCGGCCGACACTTGAGCCGCGCGGTAAGGGAAGGAGTAAAGGAGGGACTGAGAGAAGAAGGGAAGAAAGGGATGCCGTAGTGGAGGGCTGTGGAATAATTTCGACCACCTGTGCATCTTCAACGTGCACTGACATCGCACAGCACAACGGGCGCCTTTGTGTTTCGCCTCCATCGAAAGACGGCCCCCGCGGTCGGGTTCGAACCCGGGTACTCCGGATCAGTAGCCGAGCGGTGGTGGTGGAAACTTTTATTGCCAACGATGTAAATGGTGGGAGCGAAGCCCCCTATATCGCACTTGGATGCTTCCTCACTGTGAGGAGGCACCCCTACTAAGCGAAGGATAGCCCTCTGCGAAAGCAATCCTTCTGAGAGCGCTGGAAATGAGCCGGCGCTGGTCTTAAGAAGAAGTTGCTGTCATAAGAGTCTCCCCGTAAGACTCCGTCATGGCCGGCGATTGGGTATGAGGGAAGGTGGGGCATATGAGCAGGGTGTGTAGAATGTCTCCTGGTTTGCCGAAAAGTTCGCATGAGGGGGGGGGGGGATTGGTCTGGGTATCGGGCATGTAGTAGTATGGGGTATGGAGCAGTCCGAGTTTGTAGTCGTCGCCAGTGTGCGGCCTGCGCTATGGTGAGCGATGGGGCTGGGGGTGTGTACTCCCTTCGTTGTTCCCGGTAGTACGCGAGAATATCACTGAAGGAGAGCAGGCGCTCCTCGGCCCGTAGAAAGGGCTCGACTCCCGCCGGGAATGTGAGACCTCGGGCTAAGGTCTCGGGCTAAGGCTAAGGTAAAGTAGCCGAGCGCCCTAACCAATGAGTCACCGCGGCGGGTACGCAAGAAAAGGCAAAACGATTAAAAACAAAAAACATGAATGAATCCGGCGTCTGCGTGAAACCACTATCACGCGGCCGTTTTTTTTGTTAATTTTACATCAAGCTATGCATGTGCCAGCTCTCTGCAAGCAACTATTCACGCAGTGCTCCGTTCTTTACCTTGCGGAGAAGATAGTTAATATGAGAATAAAACAAAACAAAAACAAGGAAGGAGGAATGTTACTTGTTCGTAATGAAAAAGTGGACCATTCCAGCTACAAAAGTGAGAATTACAAGCATCCGGTTTGTCTAGCGTGCTGATTTAAAGGTCTGCCAATCGCGTATATAAAAAACGCACAATTCACATTTTTTTAAAGGGCCATGTATCTCTGTCCGGGTTTTTATAAATGCGCCGGAAAGTAACGCTGCCTTCAGAATACGAGTATTATTGGTACAACTTTGTTTCTTAATAAAACATAAAGAAATATTTGTAGCTTACAACATGGTGTACTATAATAACAATCGCACAAATATGGCTACGCAGTGTGGCGGCACTAATACTTATTATTTTAAAGTCATAGATGGCATAGAAATGAAATGTTTTTGCCCAGGATTGCCAAAAAGATGAATAAATATGGATAAAAATACACTAGATAAAGGCGACCGAAATCTTCTTAGGCTCCAAGATGTGAAATTAGGTTTCAAGCTCTGGGGCTTCAAAGATCAAAATATTCATCGTTATAGGGTGCTTGAACTAATTGCCACTTTTCTTCAAAAACAAATCAGCCACCATTAGGTGATTTTTATTACCTGTATATAAATTCTGAAGTTGCTTGATAACGACTGCAACAGCCACTTTATTTCCACCTCTCTTTGTGCACCGACTTTTGTTTAGTCCTTATGATTAACACTATTTTCTTTCTTTTGCAGTGCGCCAACAGAGCAAATTACTGTGGCAGGCATTGCGAGTGCAGAGGACCTCCTGGGTGGAGAAGGTGCTACGAACGTGAATGAAAGAGATGCAAAAAGCATAAAGTTAAATAAAATGCTTCAACTGGAAACGAGAAGGAAATTTAACACAAACACAAAACACCACCTACAGTGTGCATGCCAGTTGCTCATTTTATCTGAGAAACTTGCTCGCATTGCAGGAAGAGTCAAGCTAAGACCTTGAGAACCCTTGTGAGGGGAGGGAGCTGGCTAGCAACAGCCGAGCTGACATTGGCAATCACGCGCATTCCACTAAATCTTTCTCATAGCCAACGAACTGTATAAATCAAAACAACCAGCTACACCTCAGAGGTAGCAGCACTCACTTTGGCCTTCGACATGCGCTGCTATTCGCCTGAAATTTTTTTGTCATCCATGCGGGAGGGATCCTGCGGCAGCGAACACGGCTGTGACGCCGCAGTTACCTAGAGAAACGGAAATGACACCCGGTTCCACACCCTGACGGCACAAGCTTAGGGCCTGTATTATTCCTTCTACGTTGCTCGCGATACTCGTGAAAGTCGGGTGCAAGTTCGGGCTTCAACCTCACTTATACCGGCCGAGCTCAGCTCCCTGTCGCATTCGGTGACTAAAGGTATCTGTAATGTGTGTGTTCCAGACAGTAAATACTGTATTTTGGACCCACACTGACCCACCCTCTGCTAATACATGCAAGATGGCGATCTTCTTGCTGGCTCCTTATCCCCTTTCCTTTTATCCTGTTATGTGGTCAGCCATGAGAGCGGACTGTATTAGAAACGCATTCACTGGCCTTTGTTCGGAGACCAGTGGCGGGATAATGCAACGTAGTTGCAATTACTGATCATTGGATGTTCAGATCCGGAGTATCCGGGTTCGAACCCGACCGCGGCGGCTGCGTTTTTATGGAGGAAAAACGCTAAGGCGCCCGTGTACTGTGCGATGTCAGTGCACGTTTAAGATCCCCAGGTGGTCGAAATTATTCTGGAGCCCTCCACTACGGCACCTCTAGCTTCCTTTCTTCTTTCACTCCCTCATTTATCCCTTCCCTTACGGCGCGGTTCAGGTGTCCAACGATATAGAGACAGATACTGCGCCATTTCCTTTCTCCCCAAAAATCCAATTATTTATGGATGTTCAGCATCAGGATGTTCGGCAGATGTTCAGCCGAAGATTTGAAACAGTAGCAGGAAGTTCGTTCAAAAAGGACTCGACGGTAATGTTTGTTCCACATATACGGATCGTTTTAGAAAATCAAATGAAGAAAGCATGAAAAGGCAGGTGAGACGTAAAGTGAGGAAGTGGGTTTCGTGCGCACTGGCCACAGTTCAGTATATGCACTGCGTGCGATGCATTATCATATACGGAACTCTATCTATTCTAAATATCTCGAGAAGGTGTGTTTTGTGCCTTTATTTTGCCACATTTCGAGGGGTAGAGGGGTCGCAGTTGCAGACGAGAGCTAGGAGGAGAGCACAGAGAGGGCGATATTTGGTTGCGCTTATAGCAACAAGATACGCCTGTTCTACGCGACAACGTTTTTTTGGGCAATGAAGCCAAAAATACACATCCGGAACAACCGTTTTTGTTCTGTGCAGCGGAATATACCCTCCGGTTGCAGTTAAACGGAACATGAACTGATATTTACTGAGGTTATGCAATGTATACGACCTATAGATATTAGATCACTTGTAAACCTCCCACCTAAATTTTCGAGCTAGATTCCTTAACAACGAAGATATTGGCGAATAAAATGACGTTCCTTCTCTTCCTCCTCAGCTCATACAGTTCGGCAAACCTGAAAAACTTCGGAAAGCAGGCCGGGGCCAAGCCTCGCCAGAGAATACGTCATGCCTTGACACCCGGTTTGCTTAGTTTCGGTAAGCGCTTCCGCTTACTCGTCCGTTAACACGATAACATTATCATTCGTGTAATAAGGAATGTCTTGCAAAGCACAGCGTAGCGAACAACCAGCGGTACAGTCCAGGCACAGACCAGAGGCAGCGGCCAGTCCAGAGCACGCACGAGGGACGGAGCGTTCAGCGCTTCTCGTCGTCTTCTCTCGTTAAGCGCCAGCCTCTGAAGACTACAAAGCCGAAGGCCAGTCTTACATTCGCATTGTGCTTTGAGGCAGCTGTATCGCTATCGCCTGCAAAAACGCTAATATTTACGTATTTTTAAGCATCTAGTGATTGTAGCTCCCATTATCTTCTAAATGAGGCGAATATCACTCGAAAACGTGGACAAAGGTGACACCGAAGCTAAAGCATATGCTTCTAGAACTTAATCGTCCGAATGGTAATCAGAGCATAACATTTTAATCCCAGAGCCTCGAGCCGGATTCCAGCAGACGCCGGCTCAAATATAGCAGCTTCATTTCCCGGAGCCTTAGAGAATTCGGTCATCATCATAGACCCTTTTAGGTCTTGTATTCTGTAAACACAACTTGCTTTTGACAATCGCGCTGTCATCGTTGTGTGGTTGCAAACGCTCGACAGTAGTAGTGCTGTCGCGGTTGCCGTACAATTCAACCGGATCAGTGAATAGAGATAAAGGCCCACCTGTCCACCCAAAGCAATTGTATTTTGTCGTGCTCGAACTTGGGAAGGTGGCCTATGCGGAGGAAGGTGTTGCAAAGGCCGAAGATTAACGGGTGAGCACTACGGCGCGTCAGGCATGGAAAGGAGACGTTAACCGCGCGAAGCGGCTGAACGCGGTGGCATGGTTACCACGAAACGTAGAAGGGGACGCTAAGCATGCTGTTCATATGAACGTCGGATCCTTAGGGCGCGAAAGCAGTCAGTGATACCGGCTCGCTACTACGCTTCATGAATAGAAGCGATAGAAGGCGGTTACACGTCCATCAGCCAATAGCTACCCGATTCCCGAGGGCCGGTACTCGTGTGCCGCTACCAGGATCTATCGGTCTATGAGCCGTCTTAGAATATACCTCGCATTTCTTGCAATAAATTTTAAGCTTACACCTCCTCTAGACAGAGAACGTTTGTCCTTGTTTTATTGTGCGTTGACGGTCGCTCTCTAGAGCTTGCTACCTGTTGTCAAGCGTTTTAAGTGAGACCAGGAGTCTGCAACAAATGACGAGTATTGCGGTGCGGTACAGGTATTAACCGCCTGAGCACCCCCCCCCCCCCCCCCCCCCCCCCGCCATCTCCGGACTGTTTTAATATATTCGTCTTCAGCTTCTAAGTTTTGTTGTTGTTATGTTGTTAGTGGCTATTAATTAATGAAAATAACAATGGAAGGAAAAGACGTTGCTAGCCGCGGCATCTGAGATCGAAACCTGAAGCACCTGAGCTGCGGCTAGCGGGAATAAAAGGACAGGGAGAGGGAAAGAAAGGGGGAGCAATAGTATGAATGGATAGAGAGGTAGGACGGCGATATTCACTATATACAAAAATTTTTTCGAAATTCGAATTGTGGTAGTCAGGCGCTATTTTATTTGGGAATATTTTAATAACCAGATTTTTCTCGTACCTTTCCTAAAACGTGAATTCATTGAGTATTATAGCACTCGTCGCGGTGGCTCAGTAGTTAAGACGTTCGTCTACTGATCAGGAGTTCCGGGTTCGAACCCGACCGCGGCGGCCGTGTTTCGATGGAGGCGAAAGGCGCCCGTGTGCTGCGGTGATGTCAGTGCAGGTTAAAGATCCCCAGGTGGCCGAAATTATTCAGGAGACATTCCCTGCAGCACTTCTCTCTTTCTTTCTTCTTTCCCTCCCTCCTTTGTCCCTTCCCTTACGGTGCGGTTCGGGTGTCCACTGAGACATGTGAGGCAGTTACTGTGTCATTTTCTGTCTTCAAATACCAATTTACCAATTACTAATTCTATTATAGCATTAGCAGAATTATCCAAGTGCCGCCCAACGGATTTGTGCCGTCCACGGTGTGCAACGGCGTGCACTAGTGCATGCACCATTCACACCTATGCGAATAGAGGGCGTCATGCAATGGCAAAGTCAACGGAGAATTCAGCAACGCATACAGGCAGCTTTAGCAAACCTGCACGGCTCGTATGGTTAAAACCTCACGTTAAACAGGCATCGTAACAAGTGGTCAGTTCTTTAGTTTCCCCTAAGGCTTTCAGCATTCTTATTCTTCCGTAGTTGCGGAAATTTTCGCCCATTGAAGCCATGCGGGGCTGAATGAGGGTACATAAATTTGCAAACCTGTTATAATCTAGTAGTTGGCAATTATTGCGCGTAACATGTCATTACAGTTGCATTGGTAAGAGAGGTCTAGGTTTTGGAAGATGACTCCACCTGTCGGGGCTGCTGAGTGGCTATAACATTCACCTGCTGAGCTCCAGATTGCTGGACCAAATTTCGGTCACGGTGGCCGAGTTTTGAAACAGGTGAGATGCAAAAATCCCGAGATGTAAAGTAGATACCGTTGGCGATTATAACTCTGGTGGTGCAGAGAGCTGTCAGCTGGAGATGCTGTGCGTTGGCGTACCCCAGCGACAGGCCAGGCCGGAGAGAGGTGTCGTCACCTTGTGAAGAGGGCGACAGAGGTTTTGACTAATAACAGATACGGCTGCACAGTGCATACGAGGGCAAGCGTCGAAGCACCTGCAACTATAAACAGCAATAACGTTAGCGGAAAAAAGAGAACTTTGACGTTCAGGTGAGTACGCAGTTCGTGCTTCGGGATCTGCGACAGTTATTTTTTGCTTAGAAGGGCAAAAATTTGGGGTAGTTGGTTGATATGGATATGATATGCGGTTGATATGCGCCAACTTCTTCAGTAGACGGCTATTTTCCCAGCTCGGCAAATGGAGGTCGGGGGCGCAAGGGTGAAATGGAGCGGGGACGAGGGGAAGGTGAGCGACGAGACTAGAAGACCTGATGAGCAGAAGACTCTGGCGGCGGCCCCGGCAGAACTCAGAACTGTGGTGCCGAATAGGACGTCGCAGGTGGTTCAGGGACGGACAGCGGCATGCGACGTCGGCAAAGGCGTGCGACGTGTCCGGGTATGCCGCAAGCAAAGCATATAGGGCGGTTTTCCAATGTGCGCCACGGAGCTGCAGGCTTCGGCGCAGGTCTAGTAAAAGTGCGTGCCAAGCTTACCAGGGGCGAATGATGCGCGTATGCCGGGAAGGGGCATGAGCAAGCCACGGTTTCGGCATAGGTACGAGGCGCCACCAGAATGGGGTGCGGCGCGAAGGTGTCGGGGTAACTCAGCGGCGCAGCGGTGGGGTCAGGCGGAGTGAGGGCGGCCTTAGCAAACGGCAGCGGGGCAGCGACAGAAGCTGGAGGATAGCCGGAACGTAGAGCTTCCGAGACCTGACGCTGTATTTCGTGACTGATTTGCGGCGCAAGGAATGATGGTTTGGTTTATGGTTTATGGGGGTTTAACGTCCCAAAGCGACTCAGGCTATGAGAGACGCCGTAGTGAAGGACTCCGGGAATTTCGACCACCTGGGGTTCTTTAACGTGCACTGACATCCCACAGTACACGGGCTTCTAGAATTTCGCCTCCATCGAAATTCGACCGCCGCGGCCGGTATCAAACCCGCGCCTTTCGGGCCAGCAGCCGAGTGCCATAACCACTAAGCCACCGCGGCGGCTGCAAGGAATGATGGTGGGTCCAGTGGGCAGGGCAGCAGAGAGCTGACGGACGACCTCCTCGCATACAAACTGCTTGATTTCTGCGGAGAGGCAAGATGGCTCTGTGTCCGGGTCCAGTCCAGCGAGGCAGGCGTTAGCCGCGTGGCGAACCAAAACACATTGCTTAGGTAGCTCGTCGTGATGGTACTTGGATTCTTACCGATGAGCATGCTGATGGCGCCGTCATTGACGCCCGCATGCGTCGGGTTCAGTCGGGTTCATGCGTTTGCGTAAGTCCACGGCATCCTCGATATAAGTTGTGACGCTGTCTCCAGCCTGCTGCGCTTGCGAGCGTAGACGCTGCTCAGCACAAAGTTTGTGAACGGCAGGACAGCCGTATACTTCAGCTAAGGTGGTCTTGAATGCAGGCCAGGTGGTGAGGTCCGACTCGCGGTTTCGATACCGCAGATTGGCAACGTCAGTTAAGTAGAATATCCCGTTGTCAAGCTTGAGAGCATCATCCCACTTGTAGAAATAAACATACACTCGCCAAAAGTTTCGACGAAAAGAAAATAAGACGTTTCCGAGCCCGTACGGGTCCCTTGATCCCAAAGAGCGCCGCATGAAATGACGGTCGCTTAAGTACGGTTGAAATTGCGTAACGTCCGATTGTAGATCTGTGGAAGATTTCCACGTGTCCTGTTAAGAGCATGCTTCGTGTTATGTATATGAAAAGATTCTAAAAGAAGGCGCGATGATAAGCTTTTCTCTGTGGCAATGACTGATGCTTCGTCCCAATCGATGGTGCGTCTCGTTGATACGCTGTGTTCCGCCAAAGCATTAGATGTGGAGCGGCAGTTCGTGGCGTCATTCTGATGCTCTCTGAGCCTGTTTCGCCAATGTAAGCGGCGCTACAGACTTGACACAGTATCTTGCATACCACGCCCGGGTACCTTGAGAGATCAAAACGATCTTTTACCCGGACCAGGTGTTGTTTTAACTTGCTGGTAGGCACATGAGAAATGTGCACGTCATAGCCTGTCAAAATGCGTGCAAGTGCTTTGCTTACCCCGGAAGCATAAGGAATGCTCGCTGGCTTGGCATCTGCGTTTTTCTGCTCTTGGCCAGGACGGGAGGCGTGAGCGGAGTGCTCTTGGCTTTTCATTAGCTGCTGAGGATATCCATTGTTTTCCAGTGTATGTTTATTATCCAGTGTATGTTTATTTCTACAATGTTCGCCCCTCGCCAGACGATATTCCGTCAAACTCTGAACTATATCATCCCACTTGCGTCGGCTCACCCGTTCGTAGGCTGACAACCAGTCCTCTACACCTTGGTCGACGCTGCCACTGATGATAGCGGCGTCTCGTTGACGGAAGGCGCCTGACGAGGTGACAGGCGGAAACTGGGCGGGTGGCTGCTGGCTCGTCTCCGCCATGGGAATGGAGGCCGTGCGACTGCGCAGTTCCAGGGCGACGTCGGAGGTGAGGATCATGGCACCTCCACCAAATGAAGAGTGGATTTATTGGTGGTCATGGCGACCAGCATAGGCAGCAGTCAGTTCGCAGCCCAATGATTTACAAGCATTCCTGCATTCCCTGACGTTATTATTTGAACCCTAAAAGCCAGAAGTCCCATTCCACTGCCAACTGTGCTTTTTGTTCGACAAATGTTTGGCACCGTGCCGGCTACAACACGGGCTCCCAACCAGTCACTTACAGTGTGTTGTTGCACTGAGAATAAATGCGCGGGTGCAGTTTGCATATCTTCACAAGCATAGAAGACACTTTTTGGCGCACCAGCTCCTCGTTTTCAAGCTTTCAGAAAGTACGACGAGTTTACGTTTTTTCAACTGGTGGTTTTGGAAAGCGCACTTCCGTATTGTCACTATGCGGGTGCAATGCGCGTTTTCATTGGAGCACACGACGGAGTCTTCGATGAACAAGTTCCCAGTTTTTGAGGTTTTCACGCTTTACTCTCTTTCCTAGTGGTCTTGAAACTTACGCGCCCGTACCAACAACGCGAGAACGCTTGTGTTCGACACGATTACCTATTTCTTTAAATTGACCACATAGTTTACCCGACCGTACAAACATCACTCCAAAGAGGTTGTGTATTGTTGGGAGGCGTCCCCGTAAAACTCAACGCGCAACCATGCGAAACTAACCGCTAGGCAAAACGCACACTACATAGGCGCGCCCTTCGCTTACTGCGCACTGACAGGCGTGCTCGCTTTTAACAACTGAGCCATATTGCGTAGGTCAGCGTTCTCGGCGAAGCTGCTTGAAATGCAGCGTAGTTTGGCAAAAACTAAACTTTTCTCACTTTGCCACTGTCGGAAACAGCATGAGTGACACAAGCCGCACCAGAGCAGCCGGCGGGCCACGAAGCCTGAGTGCCTTTTCACGAACTGCGTGATTCAAGATACCGGCCGGCGTGGTCAGCGTAAAGTGCTTGAAATGCAGACTAGTTGGGAAAAAAAAATTCTCACCTTGGCGTCGTCAGAAACCGCACGAGTTCCGCGTTGGAGACCAAAACAGACTCAAAAACACGGAGTCTGCGCGCTAACAAAGACGCCGAAAGCTCACAGGCGCAGCCGCGCAGACGACCGTTTCCTGGGTTCGCTTTGCCTCGTTTGCCCGTCTGCTCCGTCGTCGGTCGCCCGCACGCGCGCGCGCGCTGACGCTGGTGCAGCGACTAAAGATTTATAAAGAGCAGCCACTCGGCGAAATATGCCCCCAAGAACTGCGCAGAGAATTAGTTAATATCCTCTCTTTTTAGTGGTCCTACCAACGTAAGCGCGCTTCCCCTCTTCTTAGTGGCCTTACTAGCGTTAGCGCGCATGGGCATGCGGTAGCGCGCTAACGTTGGTAGGGCCACTAAAAAGATGGGATACCAACTAATCCTTTACGCAGTTCCCGGGGACAGATTTCGCCGAGTGGCCGCTCTTCATAAATTTCTTTCTCTGTGGCTCTACATAGCGTCAGTTCTAGGATGGCATGATAAGCGAGCCGCGCACAGTAGCAAACGAGCGAGCCGGCGATACAACCGGGCGCTTCCAGGAACGTTATGCATAGTCACTAGGAAAGCTTCCAGCGACTACAACATTCAACATCCGTGAGCGGCCGCAATGTTTGTAAACAAGCTTATGTTTTATATGTCTTTTGTCTGGGAATCTAGAAGAAACCACTGAGGTCGCTGCAACAATTCCCGCGCTTGTCACCCCTATAGATTCGTTTTTCTTGTCCCCTCATTCAGTCGTCAGGGCGCTGGCGTACTGCTGCCTATAACATGTGTGAGGCCTAAATAAGCTCCCAAAGGTAAGGACCTATTATGAAGCTCTAAATACGCACTAAAGCAGTTGTTCAATTCAAACACAGCGCAGGGTGCGTGTAGCCTGCCGCTATCTGCCCGCACAAGCTAGCGATGTTCATTGTAAAGCAGTGGAAAAGACAAGGCACTAGAGAAAGAAAGACACAGGACAAGCTCTTGTCCAGGCATTGCAGGTTGTGGATGTCCTGTGTATTTCTTTCTCTGGTTCCTGGTCTTTTGCGCTGTTTTATAATGAACTATACCAACTAGCCCAACTCCACGTTTTGCTAAAGGTAGCGAGAACAATATAAGTTATGTTACGAAGGTTATGATTAAAGGTAAGCCGCGGTAACTGTCCCACTCCGGGTGGACACCCGGACTGGGCAGTGAGGTAAGGAATGAAGAAGGACGAAAACGATGGACACAAAGATATGTACGCCCATACCAAACTTGTTCTAGGGCTTGGGAGATTGGTGGAACCGGTTCGCTTGCCTGAAATTTAAGATGCCAATGGTTAGCACTATTTATATGGATATGAGGTTCACGGCGCCGTGGCCCATGCCATATATATCCATCAGAACAGGAATTAACATTGGTTGCAGCAAAGCCTACCGCTCTAGAAGCAATAAATGCGAAATGTTAGGAAATACAAGCATACTGAGGACAAATTGTTTTAGACGACTTTATCAGTGCTTCCGATGCAGAACATGGGCAGACACTTGTACTTCTTGACATTCTGAGACCAGTGCGAGCAGGGCCCGCGCGGAAAACCTTATGTTGGCTTTACAGCAAATGCAAATTTATTGTGCGCCGGAATTTTCTCCAGCTGCGGCGGAGGGCGCTGCGAGACGTCAAGGAGAGTGGACGCGCTTCACGCCGGCTCTCTAATATGGTCATATTTATGACGAAGTGTACATAGAGATTGACACTTTCTTCGGTACAAAAAAAAAATACCACTTTTGGATACCTCAACACCCCCGTCTCTTAATCAAATGAACACGCAGGTTACAGGGTCCAGTACGATGTCCACGTGACGCATCGATCGTCAGTCAAAGAAAACAGGATGTCGGAAATGGCAAACAAGGTATTATGCAATATTGAAAGAACATGCTCACCTCCGTCCCTTCTACCTTGGCATACACCAAGCAAAAATGGGCTCAAGATGTCATTCCCGTTGATACCTCAGTTGGTAGAGCGTTGGACTGTAGAGGTTTTGTACTATGGACATCCGTAGGTCGCTGGTTCGAAACTGGCTCGACGGAGTGTTCTTTTTCAAATACCAACTGGCAGCTGCGAATTCTGCTGAAAAACATATTTCAGCTATTTTTCTATCCTTCCTATTGTGGCCCTTTTTTAAAAATGCGACAGAGAGAAATGTGTGCTTTATTTTCTGAGATCTATCTATGACTCTGACGATCAATGCCGACGCGTCTTCCTGCCGTTGGCTATTGTTTTAAAATTTTTATCCTAAATATACACTTATTTCGCACTCCACTCGGCATTGTTTGTAAGAAAAGAATTGAGGTGCGAAATCCCAATAGTCCCTCCAAACGTTGGTCCCTCCCATGGAGGAAGATCCAAACGTGCTCCAAACAGACCTGTAGCGCGGTGGCGCCATCTTCCTTATAAAAATGACAATAGGACGAAGAAAAGCCTGCGCCGAGGTCTGACAGGTGGAGTCACGATCACCGTCTGGTCCCATTTCGTAGTGCAATGAGTGCAAAGGGAGGTGGTTGTCCACGAGCTGCAGGAGAGCGTTGGCCCCAAGGTTGGCCCTGAACTCATTTGCTTTCCGTACTAGTGCGCTCCTATGGTTCCGAACTGCTGCCGTTGTTTTGTTCATGCCGAAAACACTGAAGAGCCCTCCCGCTCAAGA
>JARKHS020016385.1:0-60000 GCA_030143305.2 Amblyomma americanum | reverse complement strand
CAGGCTTTCAGGAGGCCGCACTTTGCAGCTTGGCTCTCCGAGGGGAAGGTGCTCTGGACCAACAGTCGCTCCTCCAGAGCATCCAGCAGTTTGTACGTGAGGAATTCGCACGCCAGCTATCTTTGTCTACCTGCCCGCCTACGCCTGCGCCGTCGAACACTCCCGACCTACAGCTTGTTATCGAGGAGCAGGTCGCTGAAGTCGTGCCACTTCCTTCTCAGCCACCCCTGATCGCGGCTCCTCTGGCGTACGCAGAGGCCGTGGTGCGGTCGCGGCCCTCACCTGCTGCCCCTGTCTACAGGCCACCTACCCGGCAGTTAGAACCCCAGCGACCTGCAACCCCACCTTACCGTCCGGTTGCCCGTCCCCAATCACAGCCGCAGCCACTCAACTCCTGACGCACACATGACAACCGCCCTATTTGCTACGCCGGAGGCGTCGCTGGTCACGTGGTTTGTTTGAGTCGCAGTCGTGACCACGGTCCCTACGATTATAGGCGTGAGCCGACGTACGATCTTCCGCCGTCGTCCTCGCCTGCGTCACACTTGCCGCCTCTGGATTCTTCTTCTCCCAGTTACCATCCCCGCTCCCACCGCTCGCCGTCTCTTGGCCGTCGTTGTCGTTCTCCAATGCTCCTTTGCCAACCCGCAGTCCACGCGGAAAACTAACCACCGCAGTTCTAGAGGAAAGAACTGCGTCACCAGCGGCTCACTCAAGACCTGTTTCTGCGCCTGCCAATATTATTACCGTTTTCGTTGAAGGAGTCGCCGTCGAAGCACTTGTTGACACTGGCGCAGCCGTTTCGGTTCTCAGTCACCCCCTCTGTCGCAGACGCAAAAACAGGACGACGCCCCTTCCTCCCGTTTCTCTCCGGACAGCCAGCGCTCAGAACATTCGACCGTTAGCCGCCTGCACCGCCCGCCTGCTCATCGGGAACGTTCCCTACACGATCGAGTTCATCGTCCTCGCCCGCTCCTCTCACGACGTTATCATTGGCTGGGACTTCCTCTCCTCACATCACGCCGTTATTGACTGCGCCCGTGCTCAGCTTGACTTGTCGCCCTACAGTGACGCCCCCTTGGACGTAACCGGTGCTGCTGCCGCTACTGTGGTCGTCTCAGAGGACACAGACGTGTCACTTTTCTCTTTAGTGCTGGTGCCTCATGTGATGCGCTCTCAGATGCAACAGTGACTTATACCCCCTCTTTACGATGCGCTGACCAAAAGTCTGTTTTGCTACCTCATGCTGGGCTGAAAATTGTTCGTGGCTCCAGCGCTATTTATGTGGCCAATCCGTTCTCCTGCCCTACCACTTTACTCCGCGGCCAATCGCTTGGTAGCGTTGCCGTTCTCGATCCCGCTTCCTCATACCCCCGCGTCGATAGCGCGGCCGGCCTTCACGTCAGCGCCATTACGCCTGTTCCTATCACGAATCAGTCGTCTGTAGATATTTTTCACCGTACCGTCGACGCCGCCCTGACGTCTACCCAACGAGACCAGCTTGTAGCCGTTCTGCAGCATTTTCAATCTTCGTTTGACTACCAGCAACCTTCCTTGGGCCGCACCACCACCGTTACCCACTGTATTGACACTGGAACGCATGCCCCTTTGCGCCAACGTCCGTACCGCTTGTCAGCCGCTGAGCGCAGCATCATTGACGCCCAGGTGACCGACATGCTCCAGCGTGACGTGATACAAACGTCGCACAGCCCGTGGGCATCGCCAGTGGTTCTGGTCAAGAAAAAAAGACGGTTCCATCCGTTTCTGCGTGGACTACCGTCGTCTGAATAAGATTAAACGCAAGGACGTTTACCCTATCCCCCGTATCGACGATGCCCTTGACTGCCTGCAGGGCTCTGAGTTTTTCTTCATTGTTCTTGCGCTCCGGTTACTGGCAGGTGCCGATGGCGGAGGCCGATCGCCCAAAAACGGCATTCGTCACACCCGACGGGCTCTATGAATTTAATGTCATGCCCTTCGGCCTCTGTAATGCACCCGCCACATTCGAGCGCATGATGGAACATACTCCGAGGGCTCAAATGGCACACATGCCTTTGTTATCTAGACGACGTTGTAATCTTTTCCCCGGACTTTCCGTCTCACCTCCAGCGCCTCGAGACTGTTCTTCGCTGCCTGGCCGACGCTGACCTCCAACTTAATTTGAAAAAGTGCCGCTTCGGAGCTCGGCAGCTCACCATTCTCGGCCATGTCGTATAGAAGGATGGCGTTCTCCCGGACCCGGCCAAGTTGCGAGCAGTGGCCGAATTTCCAAAGCCCACTTCTGTAAAAGACCTCCGCAGCTTCGTCTGCCTCTGCTCCTACTTCCGCCGCTTGGTCCGCAATTTTGCCACTATCGTCGACCCCCCTGAACAAGCTCCTTTCCACCTACGACCTTTCGGCCAGGTCGCCAGCCTGTGATGAAGCGTTTACGACACTCCGTCGCCTCCTGACCACTCCACCAATTCTGCGTCACTTCGACCCTCGTTCTCCGACGGAACTCCACACCGATGCGAGCAGCGTCGGTCTCGGTGCAGTACTCGCTCAACGCAAGCAAGGCTTTGACGAATACGTTGTCGCTTACGCTAACTGGACACTCACAAAACCTGTAGCCAACTATTCTGTCACCGAGAAGGAGTGTTTAGCCATCCTTTGGGCGATCATCAAATTTCGCCCCTACCTGTACAGGCGCCCTTTTGATGTTGTCACCGATCACCACGCCCTCTGCTGGCTGTCCTCTTTGAAAGATCCCTCTGGTCGACTGGCGCGATTGGCTCTGCGACTCCAAGAGTACGACATTCGCGTTATCTATCGTTCCGGCCGCAAACATGCCGATGCTGATGCCCTATCACGTTCCCCTGTACCACCTGTGGCAGCGCCTTGTATATCCGCCCTGCCTTCTTCGAAGTTTGAGTTCACTGATATGGCTTCCGAGCAACGAAAAGACCAGTGGATCACTTGCCTTTCTGATCTCCTATCGGGCCAATCGTCTCGTCCTCCTTCCCGTGCTCTCCGTCGTCAGTCCCACCATTTCGCCATCCGAGACGAGCTCCTTTACCGCCGCAACTATCTCCCGGATGGTCGCAAGTGGCTTCTCGTCATTCCGACACATCTGCGCTCCTTCATTTGCTCTTCCTACCACGATGATCCCCAGTGTGCCCATGCCGGATTCTTGAAGACCTCCAGCCGTCTACGACAGCGGTACTACTGGCGTGGGATGGCCCGTTACGTCCGCCAGTTCGTTCAGTCCTGCACCGCATGCCAGCGACGAAAACATCAACCTCTCCGACCCGCCGCTCCTATGCAGCCGCTGCCTTGCCCAGTATAGCCCTTCGAGCGTGTTGGCATCGACCTCTACGGCCCTCTTCCCAGCACATCAACCGGGAACCGCTGGATCATCGTTGCCATCAACCACCTTACACGTTACGCTGAAACATCGCCTTTACCATCCGCTACAGACCACGACATTGCATCCTTTATTCTCCATCGCATCATTCTTCGCCATGGTGCGCCAAACGAGCTGCTCAGTGATAGAGGTCCGGTCTTCTCAGAAGTTGTAGCTCTCCTTCAGGAATGCAACCTTGTTCACCACACCAGCTCCGCCTACTATCCCCATACAAATGACATGGTTGAGCGTTTAATCGCACCCTCGGCGACATGCTGGCCATGTATGTTGCTTCCGACCATTGTAACTGGGACCGCGTTCTCCCTTTTGTCACATACGCTTATAACTCCACTGCTCAAGCCACCACCGGATTCTCTCCGTAGGTTCTACTGCACGGCCGTGAGCCTTCTTGCACAATGGACACTATTCTACCTTACTGCCCTGATGCTTCCGAATTTACAACTCTTTCTCAGGCCGCAACTTATGCCGAAGAATGCCGACAGCTTGCCCGGTCCTTCACTTCTCACGCCCAGCAGCAGCAGAAAAGCACCCGTGATCCTCCTGCACTTCCTCCCGCTTAACTTCCTGACTCTTTGGTCTGGCTCTGGGTACCCTCATCAGGTCCCGGCCTTTCCTCCAAACTTGTTAACAAGCACCAGGGACCCTACCGTATTCTTCAGCAGACATCCCCCGTCAATTACCTTATCGAACCCCTTACGCCATCCCCTGATCATCGCCGCCGGGGCCACGAAATTGTCCACACGACCCGCCTCAAACCTTACTACGACCCCGCCGTCGTCACATCGCCCTAGGCCGCCAGGATGGCGCCCTTTCGCCCGGGGGGAATTGTAAGACTGGCCTTCGGCTTTAGAATCTTCAGAGGCTGGCGCTCAACGAAGAAGACGACGAGAAGCGCCGAACACAGCGAAGCTCGAGCGCCGAACACTCCGAAGCTCGAGCGCCGAACACTCGGTCGCTCGTGCGTGCTCTGGAATGAACGCGGTCTCTGATCTGTGCCTGGACGGTTCCGCTGGTTGTTCGTGACGCTGTGCTTATTACTGTGCTATGCTCTTATTACTGTGGTGTGCTGTGCGTGCTGTATTAGTAGTGTGCTGTGTTCTTATTACACCCAGTGCTTTCTATATGTCTCCTGAAACTGCATGTATCATTTCCCTCTGCATAGCTCACTTTCTATACTTGACTAAACTAAGTGGTAAACTTTCACACTAACATATAACACACTACACTTATAACATATACAAACTCTCGAACTAAGCGACATATACACATCGGGTATGGAAGACATAGCAGCAGAGGGTTCCGGTATAATTTAGACCACCTAGTACATATAACACACTACACATATAACATATACAAACTCTCGCACTAACACTAACACACTAAGCGTCATATACAGATCGAGCATGGAAGACATAGCAGCAGAGGGTTCCGGTATAATTTAGACTACCTAATGGTTTTTGGTTCTTTAACGTACGTAGACATCGCACTGCATAAAGCGTTTCTGCGTTGCGCTTCCATCGAAAAACGCTCGTCGCGGCCGCGATTCGATCTCACGACTTTGGGACCAATTTCCCATCGCCAAGGCCACTGAACCACCGTGGCGGGGCCACTAAAAGAATAAAATAAAGCATGAATTTCGTGTTTAACTTCATGGCAAATAGCTTTTCAGCGCTGTTGGAGCATATGAAAAAAAATGCAGAGAGAAATAAACAAGAATACACCAGGGGTCGAACTCACACCTTTCTTGATTGGGAACCGAGCGTCTATATAGGCCACCACAACTTTTTTTTTTTTCAGCGTGGTAATTATTTCAATAAATGGCATATCTGCTGGAATAGTTTGCAAACTAGGATAGATTATGAAACAACCTAACACCGCATGAAATGATAATGTCGCACATGCACACGCACACACTAATAGGGAGACAAGGCAGAGGAGGAGACCAGAGAGAGGTGCCACTCTAGTCCTCAATCGTTGTAGTCGTAGACATCTCAGGAGGCGCTTCTTTCTTTCAAAGGAAGCGCTTGTAATAAGAACGACAGGAGTTCCTATATTAATAATAATAATAATAATAATATAAAATAAATTATTTTTGGGGAAAGGAAATGGCGCAGTATCTGTCTCATATATCGTTGGACACCTGAACCACGACGTAAGGGAAGGAATAAAGGAGGGAGTGAAAGAAGAAAGGAATCAAGAGGTGCCGTAGTGGAGGACTCCGGAATAATTTCGACCACCTGGGTATCTTTAACGTGCACTGACATCGCACAGCACACGGGCGCCTTGCGCCTTAGAGTTTTTTCTCCATGGAAACGCAGCCGACGCGGTCGAGTTCCCGGGTTTGAACCCGACCGCGGCGGCTGCGTTTTTATGGAGGAAAAACGCTAAGGCGCCCGTGTGCTGTGCGATGTCAGTGCACGTTACAGATACCCAGGTGGTCGAAATTATTCCGGAGACCTCCACTACGGCACCTCTTGATTCCTTTCTTCTTTCACTCCCTCCTTTATCCCTTCTCTCACGGCGTGGTTCAGGTGTTTAACGATATATGAGACAGATACGTTCACATTTTTATAAAAAGTTTTGTTGTCAACAGCAACGCATGACATTCCTGCAAAGAGATGGGTGTTGAAAGCGACACTGAGTAGGAACAGAAATTGGCCTATATCGACAGGCTACTGCATTCTAATCACAAAGGGACCTCTCTCACTGAAAGCAGCTTTTATAAGCAAAAAAAGATCAAGAAACGAAATATAGGTGTTGCTACACCAGTCGATATCGCAAGCAAAATGGATGCGTCGACGCTGATTTTCGGGCCTGGGTCCCAGACGCTACGCTACACTGCCATACAATCCAAAATGTGGCACCCGTCTATTTCGTTAAGGGCACCATGAAATTTAATTGACTGGTGGGAAGATTCTTAATTCCAACTTTATAGGCGATAAATGCGTCGTTTTGTGCCGCACAGAAGTCAACATAGCCAAAAAGAAAGAGATTCAAGATTCGATAAGTTTTATTCAATGACAGATATTTGGACCGATAGCCAATGAGGCTAGTCAGCGGTCCAATACTATAATACCATGTAGGTCAGCCATTACATACACAAAGAAGAAAACTAACGTTGTAACCTAGCTTCGATTAAGAGAAAACGTCGCTTGCACGTAAGTTTAAAATTCACAGATTGTTTTATTTGAATTGGCAACGAGTTGGAAATTTTCGCTCCTGTAAATTCTATTCGTCATTTTCCGTACACACTGCAGCTGACGAATAGGATTACATTTTCCATTACTGGCTTGCCTAATGTTGCGGACGGGTAAGCTGAATGTACAGCGAGGTAGGAAGTAGTTGGTATTTATAATGTTGTTAACAGTTACAGATATTTTGTAGTCGCGTAAGTTGTAAACGACTAGATCTGCAGTGCCTTAAAAATGATGTTGTGAGAGCTACCCGGAGGACGTAATCCGATTGATTTGAAAGCGCGTTTTTTTAGTCTCAACAATGGTTATAAATATGTTTTATACGTTCTTCTCCATAAAATAAATTTTTACCTACAACAATATTTGTGCAGTGTTGTCACAGTGTGTCTCTAAAGCAAAAGCACAAGTTTTGAACTGGCACTTTTTTTTAAAGGTCCAAATATTGTGTACTGGAAACCCTCATTCTATCTCGCAACCGGGAATTGATGATGTTTTCCCTTTGTTTTTTTTTCTTTTAGTAAAAGTTCATGATAGTTTGAGTAAATGCCAGCTTCATGTTACGTCGCGTTGAAAACAGAACTGCGAGCGTTTAAATTAGCTCTTTTACTGGCATGCAGCAATGACGGGAAAAAGCTGTTTTCTACCAGCACAGTTCCACTACGTGTCGCCGATGCTTACACAGAATAAAAAAACCTCAGCTTACGACACCTATAGAGGATTGCGCACTTCCTTAATGCAGATTTTACAATTGCGCAGTCAACACAAGAGAAGCACGTTGTAGATATTCCGCTAAACCCCTTTTAGATCACAATTCTGCTTAGTCGCTTCTGCGCAGGTACTAAAACCCCAAATCTAAGATTTCGCCGACGTTTGTGCCATGCCTCTGGCAGGCGGTCCACCTGCTAGGGCGGGCGGGTGACAACCTGCCCCTTGGGTTGTGGCCAGCCTGCCAGTAGACTTTATGGCCAGCCATGAAAAACTGTATGGTAAATATGGCTGCGAGTGGGTTTCCAACCCGCGGCGGCGTGTACAGACGAGCTTCGCTGGCCACTGAATTAGACCGCTATTCCATCGCCACAGCCGAGCATCTCGCACCAGCCTCTTGCGTTGTGCTCTGGATTCTTTGAGTTACATTCATGCGCAATAGATCCAGAACAAACTGCTATTGCAGTGCCCTTTAAACCGGCCCTTTAACCGAAACCAAAGTGAAAACCTAAGCGTGAACGCACTTCATTCGCATTTATCCATACCATGCTAAGACGTCCAGCTTTTTTTTTTGTGCAGGAGAGTCTAACCGTGTCCGCGCGGATAGCGGTGGTGCTCAATTATTGCACAATATCGTGCACTTTGATAAAACTAGTCTTATTGCAGTGCAGACCTTTTCGCACATATCCCATGTGCGCTGTACTGCGATTAAAATGTTACGCGCATTAACGGATCCAGTTACCTTCTGGGAGTGGTTTCCATCTATCACTGCTATGACCGCGGCTCCTTCTGGCTCGCAGGCAGCATCACAATAGGTTGATTCCTCAGGAGGGTCTTTCATTAGTTTACTTTGAATAAATTTTGCTTTATGCCCCTTCGTTCCTTGTCATTGGTCGGGTGCATATTCTTAGTCTCAAGCTCCAGGGGTTCAGCGACATTGGGTGGCTCCCCTGACGGAAGCCGTAGTTCTTGTAGTTATTTTCGACCAGCTACAGTGGAGCTGAGCCGCCAGATCTGCGCCCCTCTAACCCCAAGTGTATGATCGCACAGGATCTTTGAATTACCTGCGCGAGGTCATGTGGTTGTGTCGTCACGAACCGGTCGGTTAGGTTTAATTTTTCGGCCACGTCGCCGGTCTACGCCAACACTGGTTTTTCTGTGACACGGGTCCTTTAACGCTATCGTGTTAAAATTGTTTCCACGCATACCCATCTTGACAAAACTGTTACGGCTGGCGACACCGTGCCGCGAACTGCTCTCGCAGAACTGCTCCGTTCGGCCTGTCTTCGAAAGCGCAGGGGTGCTTTTGTTACTGAGCCGCAGTGCACGTTTTCCAAATCAGGCCTTTTACAGCCTCGCTGGTGTTGGTACAGGAGCGAGGCTTGCGGCACAATTCGACATTAGTACGCGAAACTGCTCAAAAAACCTGCACGCAAGTATTTTAGCCTATATCTTCACCTTCTGAAACGAAAATGCAATTTAAACTTGCCCCGCGCATTTGCCCATCCTTACTGTACCTTCCATGTGGAGCTCCTAGTTTTCTTCCTGACGACAGGATTCAAGGCGTATCCACGGGTTAGGCAGTTAATGTGCACTCTACACTATTCTGTTTCTTGAAATGAAATTTAACTTTGGAAAGTTTGTTGCTTTCCTCATTTTGTCGACATCGCAATGCTTTAGCTATAAAATAGCTGCGGTTCGAAAAACTGCGGCTGCTGTAGTCACATTGGAAATTTGGAGATAAGACACCGAAAGAATCAGAGTTCAAATGCCTTTCATTATACCGAAACATACCGCAACTCAATCAAAGCTATATGACAAGTTGTGTTTCATTTTTCTCTCTGACTTAGCTCATGGCACGCTTTGATGGGGAGGCACGGCCGGTCTCGAGGTGAGCGCGCGCTTTTCTTCTAGGAGCCCCCCCCCCCCCTTCCCCCCCCCCCCGCCTTCGAGACCGGCCGTGGAAGAGGAGAATGAAATATTCTGAGTCAGAATTACTAACTTTATATCAAGACGCACTTTAACCGTATCTTGAACCTTTCGCACATGTTGCAGTTGCGACGCGACGTAGCATTACCTGGAGCATTGGAATTTTGCATGCCCTGTTATTGCACTGCCAGCTGAGGTAAATGATTTGGCAGTAATGCATTCCCACATACACGCAAGAGCTGCTCTTGCCAGGGAACAACATGTAACAAATGTACATTGCTAGTTTTCAACTACTTACATTTGCTTAATTGTACCGACTTTTCGAAAAAAAAAAGAACGCGAGGAAATCCAAGGCAAAGAATTTTTTTTCGTAAGTTCTTCTATTTAGCTTAAAAATCCAGACGGTCAAAAAGCATTTCACGATAAAAAGTATAAAATATCGCTAGCTGTAAGAATAAAGGAGGAATGAGTTTTCCTACACCGTGCAGTTTGCACTGTGGAGGCGTACATGAGGGAAAAACCACTGGCCTTAGTTGAGATAGCTACCGTGTTTTTTTAGTTGGCACCTTAGCGATCTGATAGTTGATGTTAACCTTTCGAAGTAAAACCAGCATTAAAAAAATATTATGTTATCAACTACAGTTACCATGTCGACCTTCTGCAAAAAAAAAAAAAACCTTCACTAGTGGCCCGAAAGAATAAACTGAAAAGGGTTTGTAGCCACCATATACGCTGTCCAATGTGCGCCTTGATTATGTGTAACAATCCTGTTAAACGGCCATTTCGAATCCCCTTAAGCTAAGGGGGACTTTATCCTGAGGGAGATGTCCGCGGCCTCTTGCGGTAGCCCCAAATGTATGCAAGGCAGTCTAAAGGAGTTCTTAGCGAAGGAAGTTCGCCGATCTTTGAAGGCTGAGTGGAGCCGTCGCGTTCACAGTAAACGTGCGCTATGAGTGAATAGTTTTGAAACGTGACCTTTAGCTACAATAAAAAAAATTGATGGCAGCTTAGCACTGCTAAGCACAAAATATCGTGCGAAAGTAAGTTTTTGCAGGTGGACACCACACGCCATCTTTGTTGCTGCGAAGGCCTAGACGTGCGATCAATCTCGGAGCAGACTGAGTCGCCCCGGGCTTGTCACGCTCGCTTTAAAATGTCAACCACGTTGCTCGTCTTCTCGGAATCAACCTTGCCCTTAGCTTTTTCATTTTAATTGCCAATTTACCCAAAGAACGCCGGCGGGCTATTGCTCAAGTGCCGCGTTTCTGCCAGAGGATGCAGCGCACATCTCTCTGTCAATCCAGCACCGCCACGTAGCTCAAAGCTCGAATTAAGTGTCCACTGACACGGCAGCAAGTTATGCGCGTTTCTTTTCCTTTCGTGACTGTCTCAGAGGCTTCACGACCGCCTGCGGATTTTGCAGGGTAGTAGCCTAATATTGCTTTTTGCACACGGTTGGGAGTTGAAGAAGACGACGTGCAATTCCCAGCGAGAAAGTATCAGCAATGCACCCTGGCCAATCCTCCGTTATGGGTATGTGTCATTAAGCCTGAGAACATCATCATCATCATCAAGTGTGGCAATTTTAACACAAGTCATGATCGGCTGGTGTGATTGTGCATGACGGGTTGCTGAGCACGACCTGGTTTAATGGGGCTTGAAGCTTGTCAGGGTGGGTGCAATGCCATGTAATAAAGATAAATAGTTGCGCTGATAGCCTAGTGCTCCCGTGCAGTGGCCAGTGAAGCTGATCTGTTCGCGCCTCCGCTGTTTCGATACCCAGTCGCGACGATATATATTTTATTTGAAAAGCTTCTGAGAAATAACGCGCTTTTCATGGTTGCTTGTGAAGAAGTGCTTACGCACTCAAAATTACTTATTGCACTAAAGCAAGTTCTCAGCAGTGAGCACGTTTACGATTCATGCACACGACAGCCATACACTGTCTGTTCTGTTCCGTGCTATTCCATGCGTCTGCTTTTTTTTTGAACTTAACGTCTCCTTAATTCCGGTTATTTGCGACATCTTGGGGTGTATATTACCCCGAATATTTGTACTCTTTCTTTGTTTTCTCCAAAAGGCACCGGAAATCAGCTTTACCATTTTGATTCTGACAAGACAAGAGATGCGAACTGACTTAACTGGAATGACCGCAGCCAGGCGCGACTGCTTCCGCGTTGTTTCAGATTGTTGCAGTTACTATGGCACCTTATCTGGATGGTTCTTTACCAGCTTTGAATTCAGTGCGTCCGAGAGTGGCCGGCATTCTGTTCGACGACCGCCAAACACTCCTGTTGGTGTCACGGCCGCCGAGTCAGCCCAATAAAGAGTTTTTTTCAGAAGCCCCTTTCGCTGTCTTTCTGGCTGTTGGACTGTCGTCACCACTACGTGGCATCAGGTGGAGATGCAGCGCCGTGAGCCTGCACTGGTCCTGAAGATGGAAAGCGACACTGCGTCATCACTACAACAGGCACGTGATCCTACTTGGTTCAGTGGTATACCCAACGAAGATGCCGATGATAGATTGCACCAATTTCAGCGTGTGGCGACATTAAACCGATGGGACGAAGAGCACAACTATGGCATGCCTTTCTCGTCCTGAATGGCCCAGCTAAGACATGGTACGAGAGCTACGAGGTTTCGCTGTGAACGTGGAAATAAGCAAGAACTCATGGAAACATTCACAAACAAAGGCGAATTGTTGGTGGAGACACGCATTCAAAAGCCAAATGAGACCACCTTTGCGTACGTCGAAACGATGCGCCGTTTATTCCGACGTACCTTAACATGTCTGACGAGAAAAAGATGCGCTTCTTGATGCGGGGAATTAGAGAACAGTTTTTCGCCACGTTGGTCTGAAATCCTCTTAAGTTCTTTGCCGAGAACCCAGTCGAAGCGTCTACAATCGAGAATACCCTCGACATTCGGGCTCAGCAATACGTCCAGGTACTGCCAGCCTTCACCATGAACCATGCGGACACTTCAGCGATCACCGTTGACAGCTTACGGGACATCATCTGCGAGATCGTACGGGAGGAGCTTCGCCAACTATGCCATCTTCATCGCCACCTCAGACTGCGGCGCTTGCGCACGCTTTTCGGGAAGAAGTTCGCTATGCTTTACATGTCGCCCAAACGACGAATCCAAATGAAGCCCCTCAGGCCATGACCTACGTCGCAAATTCGCACTCAAAGGCGCCCCGTAAGTCCCGGCCAGCTCCGAGCGATACGAACCATTTTCACGACCACGGCCAACAGCCCGACAGGCCACGGTTGCGCACCCTCAGCTTCTACTACGGCTAACCCAGGAACGTCCTACGACACTGCCTATACCGACGAATGGGCCTCCGAGCCTTCCCATACGACGCACCGATCAAACTAGCTGGACTATTGAAGCCCATACCACCACAGACTAAGCCCTTTCAACAGATTGGAATCATAAGTCAATATCGGGCAAGTGGATCACTGTGGCGACCGCATGCTTGACCAGCTACGCCGAAGCGAAAGCTCTCCCGTGTGGTCCAGCGGCAGAAGTCGCCAAATGTTTAATCGAGCTGATCTTTTCGCTCCACGGAGCCCAGAAGTTCTGGTCATAGATAAGGGCAAAGCATTTACGGCCGAGCTTACTCAAGCCATCCTTGCCTACAGCCGCACATGTCACCGGCGAACTACAACATTCCATGCGCAGACCAAAGGACTTACTGAGCGTCCGAAAAAAAAAACATCACTGACATGCCATTCTCCCTTACGTCGTTCTTGCGTAAAACAGCGCTGTGCACGAGATCACCCAGACGGCACCGTTATAGTCGTGGACGCCAGGAAGCACTAGCACAGTCGACGCCATGCTCCCAAACATCACCGATGAAGACAATATCGACGTCGCCGCCTACCTTCGAACGGAGAAGACCGAAGACTTTCCCGTATACAGAACAAAAACAACAAGGCACCGACGCCTTGCGTTGCAGTCTACACTGACGCCACACTTAATACACTGAGCCCAGTGAGCGCATGTGGGAGGGGACGCCCATTTGCCGCCGCAGACTCAGCGAAAAGCTTTAACGCCGCTCCTTCTTCCCATACAAGGTTCTTCGTCGATTCGGAGAACTTGACAACGAGGTCATCACCGATGGAGTTACAGCATGTCAGCGGGTCTGTTCAGGCCCAGTTGTGCACATCGTGGGCCTGAAGCCTTATTACGGACGCCAAGGAATGTACACTTTGTGTTCGCATTCTCAGTGTTTATTTTTGCTTTCCTTTCCATTTATTGTAAAGCATCTAGCCGATGCTTCTTTGAGAAGGAAGTAGTGACACGAATCGTTGTAGTTCCCGCTCAAAGCCACCGGCACTCAGCTTTATCGTTTAGTTTGTGACGCGAGATGCGACCAGGCTTATCTCGAATAATCGCAGCCTGGTGCACTACTTCCATATTGTTCCAGATTGTTGTAGCTGCTTTGGCGCCTTGTCTAAATGGTTCTCTTCCAAGTTTGAACTGAACGCCGCCGAGACAAGCAGGCATTCGTTCGACGACCGCCGAGCGCTCTTGGGGCTATCACCGCCGATATGTCGTTAAGTTTTTTGCAGGCGCGCGTCAGCCAAATAAACAGTTTCGTTTAGAAGCCCTATTAGCTGTCTTCATGACTGGCGGACTGCCGTAGCCACTACATGAAAATATGCCTTTTGTTAACATTATTATCCTGTATTTTGTGTTATCTGCATCGCTGCTTTGTGTCGAACAGTACGCATCACGTGTGTGCGCCGCGCCCTCTCCTATAGTGTTGTCTGTCAGGCTATGCCACGCAAAGAAGGAGCCTCCCAACCAAGCATTCATTGCAGTGCACCTCGAGTCGCGCGGGGGCACGTTGCCTTGTAGAGATGGGAGATCGGGGAAGGGTGGATAGTTCAAGTTCAATACTAAAAGCGACTCTGGATAATGGCTTAGGGAGGACACACGGCAGAAGCCAGAACCAAACGATTTGTGGGGCTATAAATCACGTTCTCACTTCGCCCAGCACTTTCCGCACATGTTCACCGGCACAGACATCGACCATGAAAGAATGCGGTTCATAACCTGTGTATGCCATCGACCGGAGTATTCCAACGAAAAGGACAGCCAGCTATCTTGTAAGAAAAAAATTTGTAATGCAAATGTTTTTTTGGTCACCACTGACGTCGCCATTTCTTCTGTTATTCAGGGACAGAATCTGCACGAAAATGTTTTCGTGCTATGTGAAGATATATATTTGTGTAAAGATCAAATAACCAGCGCCTAAGGCCTCTGGTTTCATCCTTGAAAAACTTTTTTTTTCTTAGATCCCGTGAATATTGCCGCACTTAGTTTAGCCATCACGCTACCGGCTCCCCCGTGCGGTCTGGCTTCGACCTTTGTCGCGCGCCGGACTTCGTCCTCTTCTGCTCGGTGCTAGGCCCTGCTGGCTACGCTCTGCGCAGTGTGCTCGCCAGGTTCTGTTCTGCCAGGGATTGAACGTCCTACCGGCGTCCGTGACATTTTTGGTGGAGGTGCTGGGTACGATCTATGTACGAAGAGGTCCCAGGAACCTCCAGCGCTCAGCCACACCCCCTGGACACGACACCTGTCCACAAGTCAAGCCGCCGCTTGAAAGGCTTTGCTCCCGAGTACAATCCCCTCGCTGCGCCATCCCGCAAGATGACCTCTACGGTGGCCAGCCAGACCTTCCAGCAAACTCTGAGTTCGCCACCGCTGCTTCTGCATTCGCCTCGTACGCCCGCGCCGTTTCATGGTGACAAGTTTGAAGATGTGGAGGACTGGCTGGACGGGTATGACAGGGTCTCTGAATTTAATCTGTGGGACGAGGACCGCAAGCTTCGGAACGTCTACTTTGCCCTCCAGGACGCCGCCAAGACGTGGTTCGAAAACCACGAGTCCGCCATCCACACCTGGCAAGACTTCCGGCGCCAGTTGCTGGATACGTTCAGCAGCAACGAGCGGAGGGAGCGTGCTGAATTGGCCCTGCAATCGAGAGCGCAGCACCCAAACGAGAGCGTGGCGATGTACGTGGAGGACATGACCCGGCTTTTCAACCGCGCTGATCCTTCGATGTCGGAAGCCAAGAAGGTGCGCCATTTGATGCGGGGCGTCAAGGAGCAATTGTTCGCTGGGCTCGTGCGCGATCCTCCGGCTACAATCGCCGATTTTGCAAAGGAGGCGGCAGGCATGGAGCGCGCCCTGCAGCAGCGGTTTGCGCACTACGGCCGTTCCTCAAACATCACTGCTGTGGAGTGCCACATGCCGAGGCCCGGGGATGAGAACACCTCCCTCCGAGAGCTCATCAGAAGCATCGTTCGCGAAGAGCTGCAGAAGCTTCGCTCTGTGGAGCAGCCTCCTAGTGTCACCGCCATCTCGGAGGCTGTCCGTGACGAGATACGCCGCACGGTGCAGCCTACTCCACCGCCGCCACCGCCAGCGCCCTATGTGATGACATACAGCGAGACATTGCGAAGTCCTGCGCCACCACCGCCGGCGTCCTACTCTCCTGCCCCTACCGCGCCGTCCCACCGATTCCCGCATACGACAGCACTGCCAGACGACCGCCCACCCGTCACGAAGGCAAACATTGGCGAACGCCGAACAACAGGCCCCTGTGCTTCCATTGCGGCGAAGCAGGCCACATCCGTCGTCACTGCCCGTACCGCCGGATTGGCCTGCGCGGCTTTTCGCCCGACGCACCCCTGCCGCGCTATGGTGAACGACCCCGCGAGATCGATCAGTACCTAGCGGCCAACGTCCCACCTGTACCCACTGCCCAATGTCAGTACAGGTCACCGTCGCCTCGACGATTTTCTTCACCAGTTCGCCAGTCCTACGTCCGGCAGTCCTCCAGCCCGCGCCGGGAAAACTGAGGACGGCGACCCCCGGAGGTAGGGCCGCCGTCACCGGACATAATGACGAACATCCTCCGCTCAGCGACGTTAGCATGCGACCCGACCTCCGACCCGACGCCGCGACGACCTTTCGACGCCCAGAGACGCCTTCTTCGCTTGACGCCTCAATTGAACAATCTGAACGACCCTTAAGTCCGACGACTTTTCGACGAACGGAGACGCCTCCGCCTGACGCCCCAACCCGACCGCGAGAACGATCCCTTAGTCCGACCTCCCTCACACAGCGTTTTTCTGACGGTGACCAAGCTTCGGCTGAAATCTCGGTCATTGTTGATGGCCGCCGCGTGACTGCTCTCGTAGATACCGGCGCTGATTTCTCCGTCATGAGTCGTGGTCTGACGCTTGTCCTGAAGAAAGTACTGACACCTTGGCCTGGAACACACATCCGGACAGCTGGAGGCCATCTGGTGACACCGCTTGGCGTCTGCACCGCTAGAATGGAGATTCGTGGTGTCACCTTCACTGCCTGCTTCGCTGTGTTGGCTCATTGCTCGAAGGACCTCATTCTCGGGTTAGATTTTTTTTTCGATAATCAACCTCCGCGAACTTGTCGTGACGTTCTCACCTCATTGTGCCATAGCCGACAGCAGCGAGCCCGACAGGCCTGTTTTTCGCGTGTTTGATGACAATGTCACGCTACCACCACGCTCCAGTTTGTTTATTACGGTGGAATGCTCCAACCCACGCACTCCTCACGGGGTTGCGGAAGGTAACCTGTCGTTACTGCTGAGTCAACAAGTCTGCGTTGCGCGGGGTGTTACTTCCCTCCACGGACTGCGAACGCAGCTTTTTGTTACGAACTTTAGCGCCGAATACCGCCACTTGCCGCAAGCAACCGCCATAGCCTATTTCGATGAAATTAGTGACTCAGTCTCCCACTGCGCCTGCTCCCTCAACGATACCCATGCATCGACGTCTGACGCCCCCGTTATGACTGACGTGAACCCCGACCTAACCGCCGATCAGAAACACTGCCTCCACATGACCCTCGACTCTTTTCGTGACTGCTTTGCGACCACTTCTAAAGTTCGACAAACATCGGTCGCTAAACACCGCATTGTAGTGGATGAAGGCGAGAGGCCTATACAACACCACCCCTATCGAGTGTCTGCGAAAGAACGGGAGGTGATTCGGAGGCAGGTTGAGGAAATGCTCCGCGACGAGGTTATCCAGCCGTCAACAAGCCCGTGGGCTGCGCCCGTTGTGCTGGTCGCCAAGAAGGATGGCACTCTCCGATTCTGCGTCGACTATCGTCGCCTCAACAAGATTACTAAAAAGGACGTTTATCCGTTGCCCCGAATCGATGACTCGTTCGATCGCCTGCGTCATGCCCGATACTTTTCCTCTCTTGATCTACGCAGTGGGTACTGGCAGATCGAAGTCGATGAACGTGACCGTGAAAAGACCGCGTTCATAACGCCTGACGGTTTGTACGAGTTCAAGGTGCTCCCCTTTGGCCTGTGTACCGCTCCTGCCACCTTTCAAAGAATGATGGACACTGTCCTGGTTGGCCTCAAATGGCAGTCGTGTCTCGTCTATCTTGATGATGTGGTTATTTTCGCTGCGACCTACGAAGAACATCTCAAACGCTTGAGTGCAGTATTGACGGCCATCTGATCAGCCGGTCTATCTCTAAAACCCGAAAAATGCCACTTCGCGTACCAACGGCTTAAGTTTTTGGGCCATGTTGTGACACTTGAGGGTGTCAGCCCCGACCCCGACAAGACGGCTGCTGTAGCTGCGTTCTCGACTCCCACTGATAAGCGAGCTGTGCGCCGGTTTCTTGGCCTCTGCGCATATTACCGACGCTTCGTGCAAGACTTCTCCAGGCTGGCTGAGCCTCTCACACGGCTGACAAAAGGCGATCAGCCTTTCGTCTGGGCACAGGAACAGCAGGACGCCTTCGAAAAGCTCCGCAAACGCCTACAAACAACGCCCATTCTTGCCCATTTTGACGAGGAGGCGGATACAGAACTTCACACCGATGCCAGCAACATTGGCCTCGGTGCAGTCCTCGTCCAGTGGCAAGATGGTGTTGAGCGTGTGATTGCTTACGGCAGCCGCACGCTGTCTCGGTCCGAGGCCAATTGCTCAACCACGGAAAGGGGTGCCTAGCTGTTGTGTGGGCGATAACGAAGTTCCGGCCCTACTTGTATGGTCGCCCGTTTCGGGTCGTGAGTGACCACCACTCACTGTGCTGGCTCGCGAATCTTAAAGACCCCTCGGGCCGGCTAGCTCGTTGGAGCCTGCGCTTGCAAGAATTTGATGTAACAGTTGTCTACAAGTCGGGCAACAAACACAGCGATGCAGACTGCTTGTCCCGTGCTCCTATCTCGTCCAGCTTTGATGACCTCGAAGATGACCCCCTCTTTATTGGTGCTCTGACCACGTCCGACCTCGCTCAACACCAGAGGGACGACACGGAATTGCGGCCACTCATCGATTATCTTGAGGGTACCGCCTCGTTACCGCCTCGTCTATTCGCGCGTGGCTTGTCGTCGTTTTGCTTGCGAGATGGCGTCCTCTACAAACAAAATTACGCCCCGACGGACTCTGGTTACCTGCTCGTGGTTCCAACGGCGCTCCGTACTGACGTTTTGCAGGCATGCCACGACGAGCTTCCTTCCGGCCACCTCGGGTTTTCTCGAACGATGGCACGAGTTCGTCACCGTTATTACTGGCCCAGGCTTTCTGCGACTGTCAAGCGTTATGTACGTACTTGCCGCGAGTGTCAACGTTGGAAGAAGCCACCTTTCAAGCCGGCTGGCTTGCTACAACCCATTGCTGCGCCGAGAATTCCTTTCCACCAAGTCGGCATGGACTTACTGGGCCCATTTCCCACGTCATCATTGGGTAACCGGTATATTGTGGTTGCCACCGACTACCTCACCCGGTATTGTGAGACGAAAGCCCTTCCCCGCGCCACTGCTGCTGAAATTGCTGACTTTTTCATTATCAGCATAGTCCTCCGCCATGGCGCCCCTTATGTTGTTTTAACTGACCGAGGCACAGCGTTCACGTCCACGCTTACTCAGGAAGTTATGCGGCTCAGTGGCACAAATCATCGTAAGACCTCAGCTTACCATCCTCAAACCAATGGCCTAACCGAGCGCCTCAATAAGACTATCGCTGATATGATTTCTATGTACGTCGACGACGAACAGAAGAACTGGGACGAAATCCTTCCGTACGTCACGTTTGCCTACAATACTGCCCTTCAAGAGACGACGGGGTTCACGCCATTTCGTTTGGTACACGGTCGTGAAGTCGTGACTATGTTGGACACGATGTTGTTGCCCGATATTGCCCGCCCATCCGTTGCCGACGCTGATGCATTCGTTCGCCATGCAAAGGCTGCCCGCCGGCTGGCTCGGCAACGAACTTGCGTGCGGCAAGAAGTCGATGCTCACCGCTATAACCTCCGTCACCGCGAAGTCATTTTCCAGCCTGGCGATCAAGTGTGGGTTTGGAGCCCCATCCGTCTGCGCGGTCGCTCCGAGAAGCTTTTGCGCCGTTACTTCGGCCCCTACGAGGTACTCCGCCAACTCAGCGACGTTACGTATGAAGTGCGCCCGCAAGGGAGTGTTCGTTCTTCCAGACGCCCGCCGACATCCGAAATTGTGCACGTCGCAAGACTCAAGCCATACCATGCCCGCTAGGACAACTCTCACCACGTTCGGTGCCTCGGATTCTGTTAACACCAACACGTGGCTCCCCCCACTGTCAGGCATCGAGTCGATGCCTTTCCAGAGGGGAGGGGCAATGCCGCACTTAGTTTAGCCATCACGCTACCGGCTCCCCCGTGCGGTCTGTCTTTGACCTTTGTCGCGCGCCGGACTTCGTCCTCTTCTGCTCGGTGCTAGGCCCTGCTGGCTACGCTCTGCGCAGTGTGCTCGCCAGGTACTGTTCTGCCAGGGATTGAACGTCCTACCGGCATCCGTGACAATATCCTCTTAGGTCCTGTGAATGTCTTATGAAATCTCGTGAATGACATCTGCATGCAAGCGCTGCAGTGGTAGATACAGGATCAAATAAAAAGGATTCATTTACACAGTTTCATCAATATTTATTTCGCAAGAAGAAGGCATAGTCAACGGACGAAATTAACAAGGTTCAATGCCCTAAGCGGCCGGAAAACACGTAAAATCTTCTTAATGTTGTCCGCGAATGCATCTGCAATAATTCATATTAAGGTTTGTTCTTTGGCTCTTTTTCATTTGAGGCTGTCATCTGAGAACTGGCGAGTGACAGCAGGAAAACACGTAGTGTTATGCTCTGGCATCAAACATGAGGTTGACCAAAAAGAAAGAGGCTAAAAAAATATTGAACGGGAAAATAGTCGTTAAAAATGTGGTCCCACCTTGGAGGTTTCCAAATGGGAAATAGCATTTAGTGAAGGCTTGTTCCTTCCGCTAAAAATAAGGCGCACGAACCTATCGTTAATAGATCGCCGCTAATAATTCAGATGCGGAGATGCGGAGATCCCGCAGTGCTGCCGTCCAGTTCTTAGTCCTTCTCACAGGCGTGTATTTAAGCGCCGCAACTGACGGTTGAAAACTTCGGTGAGCGTAAAAGATCCCGACTTGCTCAAAGATTATCCAAATGGCCAACTACCTGACGTCCCAAAGTGTAGCACTAGTAGGTGACAACCTTTTTATTAAGTTGTGATACATAGCCCGTGGTAAATCACACACAGCCCAATTAGAATGTAGCTTGCTAACTGTAATCGTAGAAAATTACCAAAAATTGGAAAGCTGCAGTAAATGTTAATTAGTATAGAAAAAATGCTTAAACAGGGCTAGCGGTAAAATCTGAAAGGCAAAACTGTTTTGTGCTGACTTGAAATTCCTCACACTTTGCCCCTTACGTTGAGTAAATTCACCCTTTTACTTCAAAGAAAGCCAAATAAAAACAAAGGGCATGCCACATTTACCTCTGTTCCTTTGAACTCGACCAAAAATCACACGATAGCATTCTCTCTACGTTTAACCTTTATTTTTGCAGATAGCAAGGTCTGATTGCAGATAACCAGCGGACATTTAAAAGGACTCACTTATAAGCAAGGGTTGTGCTTCCTAGAGAACCACTGTTTCTCGAGCTAGTCGAGTGCTGTGAAAATATGAAAACCTTCCATTTGTTCTTGATCACCCTTGTTCTGTGTATCCCCGGATCTTGGTAAGTACCATGCATTACTTCCTCAGCCCATACCTTTCAATACGGATGCCTTTAGGTTAATAATTTAGTGCCGTAGAGTTTTTAACTTTTTGATGTGGTTACCTTGGTGTATTCGCCACGGACTGCTACAGTAATTCTCAATTTTCCTAAATATTTCGCAGGACTGATCAGGTTTCGTAAGCAAACCGAATAAGCTAACCTGACGCCCAAACATTCTATAATCGAATTTTCAATACATGTGCTCTGAGCACTCTAGGCGGATAAGCAAAAAACTGAGTTGTAATACTGACACGGGCTATGGGGAGACCTTAGTGGAGAGCTCCAGATGAATTTGGGCACCTGGGGGTCTTTACCGCACGCTGAAATTTCACAGAATACACGCGTATTTGCGTTCGCCACGGCGGAGACCGATCCTGCGACCTTTTGATCAGCAGCCGAACGCCAAACCCTCTGAGACACCGCGGCGGACCCCGCGTGCATTATAACGGACGTTTGTATTTTAAGAAATTCTTAAAAGAAAAGTGAATCACTCCTACAGCATACGAGCCATTGGAGGTCAGAGAGTACTCACTCTCCTCCCACGTAGTCACCTTCTCAACAAGTGTGAAACGACCGGAGCTCTCTAAATAACCCGTCTAATTGGGTCATTTGTCTGAACCAAATTTCTGCTCCCGGTGGCCAAACAGCTTTCAAGTTTATTGTGTTTTTCCAACACATTTATTTTTAATTGAAATACAAATTCTGTCATGCATGTACTAAACTAAACATACGCGATGAAGCGTTGTCGCATGTTTATATACAGAAGCCCGTAGCTGAGAGCATGGAGAAAACTCGTGTGGAAAGAACTGTTGGACCTACGGCTGCCAGCTTTTGTGTGTACACTCGCGGGACCGCCGAGACCTGAGATATAAGCGAAACTTTCCGTTGGGTCTGACGAGGATAGGAATATATATTGGCTATGCATCCCTGCAAAGATGCCCACTTCAACATTGCGCTAGAAATAACGATAGAAACGCGTCATTTGATAAGAATAACGATGAAAAAGCCTGTTAGGTTGAGTTGAGTTGAGGTGTTGAATGCTACAGGTGGGGTTAGCCTTGCTTTATCTGCCGGCAAATGCTCCACCGTAGCGTCCCTTCTATATTAACAATGACCTGAAGCCTGTCGCATGTACTCCGCTGTGCGCACAGTCTCTTGTAATAGCACACATTCTCTCCCACAGTCACCATCTATGCACACAATCAATCCACACAGTCCACATCACAGTCCACTCCAGAAGTCACCATCTATATATATGTACATGTTCAGTCACAGTAGAACATAAGCCATTGTAGTGCCACAATCCATACACACATTCACTCACAGTATAACGTAGCCTACTCCGGAAGACACCATCTACACACACATTCAATCACAGTAGGCCATAGTTCGTTCCTGCTGTCACCATTTAGAAACAAGATCCGTGTCCTGCAAAAATGTTAAAAGAAGGCGTGCAGCCTCCCTTCTGCATGTCTGGTTTCCAATCGGGTATACAATGTCCAGAATTGTACTGTAACGGGTTCCTGTCTTCTTCAAGGAAGCGAACATCACATGCCTTTCCGCGTTGTATTCTGGGAAGTACATAATATAATGTTCGATATTACAGCACACACCACATAAAGAACAGAGAGGAGACGATGCTATGCCCGTCTTATGAATCCAGGCAGGAGTGCGAGCAGAGGCCGTGCGAATTCGATGTAGCAGGGTCGCCTGGTATCTTCTCAGTCCCTTGGTCGCACATGGCTTGTGGGGCGCACTCCACAGGGTACTTAAATGATGGAGCACCGTTTTCCTGTAGAGACTTCTTCCATCTTGAGGTGCTTTTTTTGATGGAATCCCTGAGAGAGCTTTATGGGAGAGATTGTCTGCTACCTCATTACCGTTGACACCTATGTGAGAGGGCACCCATTGGAAATATAGAGTAAAGCCTCTGCTGTGCAGATTCTGCACCAAGCGCAGAGAGCTTATAGACAAGGCGTCAGTAGGGAATCCGTGCTCTAACATCTGAAGGGCAGATTTTGAATAAGTTAGGATGACAACTGGTTGAGCCGGACAAGACCCGAACTTCCGTAAAGCCGCCTCAATAGCAACACTTTCAGCCATTGTGGAGGATACGACAGCAGTAAAGCGTACGCACCACTTACAGTCCAAAAAAGGAATGTAAAAAGCCGCTGTGCTAGCTTGTTTGACCTTGTCCACAGAACCATCCGTGAAAATTTGAATATGGCGGGCATGCTCTGTTTCCAAGTGTTCAAGTACAAGCGAACGCGTTGCTGCCAAAGGAGAGCTGCGCTTTGCGCTCACATGGGGAATTGTGCCTTTGTTAGGTTCTCAAGGTCACCACAGAAGGACAGCGGAAAATCTAAAGGTGACAATAGAGAACACTATCTTAGTTTTGCTGAACGCAATACAAGTCACCGGACTCCTGGGGCCCGGAGTCACGCATAGTACGTACCGCCTGTCTTATCTTCTCGAAGCTTTCCGCTGACAAGGCGCAGCCGACAAAGGTGAGACTTCCATAGCCACGATCGAGGATCGTCTTTGCGCGGTTTACTTGCACCACCAAATTTATGAAGTACGTCGGGCTGCTACAGCTGCTTCGCACCTCTGAAAATCATTCTCGTGGCCAGCTGGTTTGGCTGTTTTCACAAGCCGCTTCCATACTTCCGAGCTTGCTCGCGCCGCTGTCCACGGAAAACAATGAGGTCGTGCCCAGCAGCTATGGTTTAAAGAGCTTGCACGTGTACGACTGCAAAGGGACGCTAGCGCTCGCATGTAGATACTGAGCACCACCCCGTACTGAGCCTTGAAGAGGCCCGGAGCTCCGCAGGTCAGCAGTAGCGGAGAAGACAGCGCGGATAGAACACGCTTGCCGTCCGAAAACAACCCCAACAAAGTTTTCGATACCGAGATCACCTTTCGCGTGCATAAACACTGCTGAATGAAGCGCTTTTAGGAATTTAATCACGTGGGCATTGATATGAAAAAAGAAATGCAGTGGTCATTAATCGGTCTTTGCAGACCGGCATGGTTTAAATTTGCGAAAGCGCAACCAAGCATTGTGTGTTCCTGCATGTGCAAATTAAGGTAGCACGCAGACAATTAATATTTCATGCCAGTATCAATGCACAAAACCATGCCAATATCGTCAGTCGTGAAAAGACGTTTGATTGTTCTGTGTTCTAGGTCTATGCCTCAGAGCGGTACGCAGAAAGGCACCGAGCCACAAGTTGCTGCCAGGTTTGGTGATGCCATGGATTGGTGCCCTCTAGGATCTGTAAGTTATTTTTTCTTCAGTGATCCTAACGCAAATGACATTGAGTAGGAAAACAATACGCTATTCATAAGCGTTGAATTTTGTGCATGTTATGTGTAGCTGCACACATAAGTCGCATCATAGGCAGCTAGAATACATATTTCGTAATTACATTTCACTGCTGCGACAAGAAGATTTCATTCCAAATGATGCGCAGTTTTCAGATTGAGCTGGAAGGCGATTTAGCTAGAATTATTTTCCGCCTACGCAAAAGGCATATCCTTGTTTATTTTAACCAGTGGATACTTCGGGTTGTTGCTTGTTGTCGGTCCCAGTCAGTGCAGGTAACGTCAAGTAGCACTTATTCCATTTTATTCATTGACAGAAAGATTTTTTTATTGTGGTTCGCTCACAGCAAGCTATCCTTGCAAGAAATTTAGCAGTGAATACATTGAATTCAGGACATTCGCCCTCACATCAATTCTACAAACATATATTAACTTTGGACTGGCACTTAAGACAAAACGTTTGACATCATATGAACTAAATTTTCACTGACCGTGCTACGAGAAGAGGATCTAAGCGCAAATATCTTTGAGCACTTGCAAAAAGGCAGCAGCGCAGGTCAAAATGTACGTTTGACGGGCTTAACCTCCTTATATTTACTTTAAATGTGCACGAAAGCACAAATACATGATTTGCTTTAACGCGAGAAAGCTTTATTATTTTCTGCCTCAATACCAGATTTCTTTGCTATGAGGTAGCTTCGCTGCTGCCACAAATAACTCGATCGACTACCTGAAAACCACACAAGCCGCAGTTAAACTTTTTGTGTGTGCGTTTACAAACTGCAGTAGCTGCCGTAAATGAGTTATTACTTTGCAAAGACGGTATAGGCGCTTATAATCTGAAAATACTTATTTACAAAAAGGATAGTGCTTTGATTGCCAACATAATAAAACTACAAGACTTTACCACTACGAAACTATTCTAATTCTTTACCGAAGAGTGCCACTTGAAAAAAATATTTCAGCCGTTCGCAACCAACGGGAGCGCGTTGGGCTCGGCGGCAGCAAGATGAAGAGATAGCTGCAATGGTTATGCGACTGCTAGCCAAAATTTGCTGAGTAGGTTTTTGTAGCGAAAGCTACACTGGCCACGAACTTCCGATTTCGCTGTGGCGGTGCTCCGAGGAGGCACAGAGACAGACCTTGAGCCGTTGCCTAGCAACCGCGCCATCTGGCATGACGTCACACCGCGCGCCTTGCCGCGGAGCCGTCCTTACCCGCCCTTACGCGCTTAACCGCTAACCAATGTATTCGGTGGCGGCATCTATGAGGAGCTACTGAAACCCCTCGCACACTCACGGAATAAAAAAAGATTCAACACGAAAAAAAGAACCCTGTGTCGAGGCTGGGAATCAACCTGGGCCTTTGGGTTTGAGGCGGAGACGCTACCACTCCGCCATGACGGCTTTTTTCTTTATTGCATAAGAAATAGTGCTGAAAAGAAAAGTCTAAGCACGCTTACGCCACGAAACACCAGGCCACCTTGCCCCTGCATTACCCCTCCTTCCAAAAAACCAAAAGTCTTGGAGACACACACGTGGATCCAGATAGGGGAGCCAGCTAGGCGGCTCCTGCAGGGCAGCATATACTCCCTGGACCAAAGCACATTGTTCACGAAACAAAGATTTCGACGACCGTGGTGATTCGGCGTGGCGGTCACCCATGCGGCTCTTCCATAGTCCGAGCAACATAAATAGATCGTATGGCACAACACAGTTTTTCTCCACAGGCAAAAAACGGATACTGTGGGGTGTGATGTCAATGTCTTTCTTAACTGTTCGGTGCAAAATGTCCCAGAAGAATTTAGCATCAATGCACAGAATGAAACAGTGGTCAATTGTCTCTGGTGTATTGCACAGGCGGCAATTCACCGTCCATGGCGCAAGCATCTCTTAGCGTAAAGCCATGCCTTCACAGGCTGCGTGGATGTGTGCAGTTTAAAGAAGATTGTTTTTGCGGCAGAAGAAATGCACATTCGCCTAACATGTTTTAAAAGACTGGTGTCAAGGGACTCCAGAAAAGGTTGCCGATACAACGGTACAGGGAACAAATACTCTGTAAGTGCCTGAATCATCTGTCTTCTGGAGAGGCTATACAGGTAGTCTAAAGAAAAGCGCACAGTGAGGAAATTGAAGGTGTCAGCAACTTCCTTAAGGAACCCCATAAAGGCCCTTCAGAGTGTGTCCCGTCGGTGCGAATAGGAAAGGCAAATGAGCACTGAGACGCCTACTAAGCACGGCTGCTAAAAAAGGGTGGTTTGACGATTTGAAAAAGAAAAAAAAACACGAAACAAGCTGATGCACGAATAAGTGAACGAGGCCGATTCCACCAGATTCTAGAAAAAGAAATACGTTATCGCGACGCATGGGTTCCCATTGGGAACGCATACGAATGTAGCAAGTATTCTGTGCATCACCTGTACTTCCTTCCTCGCACAGTGGAGAACCTGCAACACATAGGCAAGTTCTGCAAATAAAAAAATGTTGCAGGCTTGAGCCCGAGCAAACACTGACAGTTCCTACCCATCCAAGCCTGGGTTTGTCGCCTCATGGAGACTATCTGTGAATCTCAATAGGCGCCACTGTATCGAATTTGGTAAGAGGAACCCCTAGGTAAGGAAGGGTCCCGCAGTCCCAGCTTATGCCACCATAATGGCTTGGAGTTGTACCCCAATGGCCCAGCCAAAACCCCTTGGACTTATGTAGATTAAGAGCTGCACCTGATAACTCGCAAAATTGTTCAGTAAAATGCAATGCCTCAAGCACACTCTTTTTGTCAGAACAAAAGAAGGTGACATCATGTGCACAGGCTAAAATCTTACTTTCGCACAGCGCCAGGGAGAAACAACGGATAGATGTGCAGATAATAATACTGAGGCAAAGGGGTTCAAGATATAGGGCAAACAACAAAGGCGATAAGGGAAAGCCTTGAAGAACAGATAATTTCAACGGAATAGGTTTGGTTAGCTCTTGGTTAATAATTAGCCTTGTATGGGACTCCTTATAGCACAGTCTTATGACCCTAAGCAAAACATCTCCAATATTTGCGGCTCTAAGACCGCAAACAAGAAATCGTGATGAACTTTATCAAAGGCCTTGCAAGGTCAAAGGTCAATCTGAATTAGAGCTACTTGTCCGGTCTCATCTGATACTGTCTCCACTACTGAACGTGCGATATGAATATGGGTTTGGATGCTGCACCTCTGATACCACAGACCTGATTAGTGCCTATTAAGTGAGCGACAACCAGCTGCAGACGATTGCAAAGAACCTTTGCAAAAACCTTGTAATCTACATTACAGAGGGAAATTGGACGATATCCCTCAAGTGTTTCCAACAGAGTTGAATCCGTGCTTTTTTGGAATAATTTAGTATGCCCAGAACAGAAAGGGGGGAAGGACAAAAAACCAACATCGTAAGAAGCCTGGAAAACCTCCATCAAAACAGGCGCTAGGCAAGTGGAAAATGGTTTATAAAACTCGCTAGTAATGCCATCTGGTCCAGGAGATTTCTGAGCCGTCAGGTCAGAAATGGCAGATTTAATTTCGTCTAATGTGGTAGACCCCTCCACTACAGCACGCTGCTCATCTTAAAGTCGGGGCAAGGCATTGATTAAGTGTCTGTAATCTGATGTCTCATTTGTGCCCGCACAACCGCCAAACAGCTTCCCATAATAGTCAAAGAAAGTCTCAATAATACCAGGACAATCGCTGTATGGCAACCTCAATGCTGAATTTCCAATGTTTCTTTAGCTAGAGCAGTCTGCCTGTCATCACTCAGGGCCCGACGAGATGGTTGCTCATCCAGAAACCTACGGGTCCTAGATTTTATCAATGCCCCTTTGTATCTTTCGGTTTCTAACTGCTGAAGCTCTTTTTTTACGGCAGTGATATCTACTACATAGGCACCTGGGCTAATCCTTCCTAACTCATGTAGCTCAACCAAAGTATGACCGAGCTCTCAGAGGTGAAATCTCCTCAAAAACGTGATTCTTGCTGAAGCTTCAATAGCAATGTTTTTGTTTCTTGTTTAAATAAGTCCCATTTTTGCAAAACTGAGAGATCACCGCGTGACCACGTGTCCTCCAAGCAAGTAGATACAGCACGTTTGAAGATTTCATATGAGAGCAGGCAGCTATTGAGCTTCCACAGCTCCCATCGAGGATGAAGTATGCGCCGACTGTTCCTCCCTATCTGAAGAGACACCATGCATCACTGAAGAATATGGGCCGCACCGAGTTACCAAAAACGCTGGATAACATGTTTGCTGAAACGTAAATCCTGTCAAGCCGAGCACTAGAGGAGTACTGAAAATGAGTGAAATGAATGTTATGTCCCTTATCTTGCCCAACATCCATCAGGTTGTATTCGCATGCCAACTCAGTAAGTAAAGCAGCGCTAGGGTCGTATCTCTTACTGAACACTGCTAGGTCTTCATCCCTACAAACAAAATTGAAATCTCCTAACAGCATAATTTTACGATCCGTGGACAAATGGTCGACTAATGACAGGAAAAATAGCCTTCTATCACGCTGCTATACAGGGGCATAAACACAAACAATTCACCAATGCACACGCGAAATAGGGAGGTCACAGCAGATAAGTCGCCCGTCATCATCTGTGCTATACGACACGGCAGGAATTTCTAGTGTGTTGGCCAGGAATAGCATGCACCCACTTGATAAACCTCTTGAGTGAGTAACGATAGCATTGAATTGTGACAAAAAAGGCTCGACAGCAGCTTCAGTCTCCTCATCAGAGGACAGCTTGGTTTCCTGGATGGCTGCCACACTCACACTCCATTTGTTTAAAAGATGCCGTAACTAATGTTGCCTTCGACGATTATGCAAACCCCTAATGTTAATGGTAGCGACCGGGAATGCTGTGACGCCCGCCATTTTTGGTGCTTGTCTTATTGAAGGCCATCCCCTGTGTTGGGGTGGCCGGCCTGCAAATCGGCGGCCTGTAGGGCAGACATCGCCCTTCGGTTTGAAGGGATCCTTCCCAATGCCATCACTCCAGGTGTCTTCTGCTCATCGCCATCGACACACACCTCATCATCTGCAGGACACTTCAAAGATGCGCTGTAGTCCATCGCCTTTTCTGAGACAGCCGAGTGGGCCACGTCACTCGCAACCACGCTGACAGCTGACGGGGCACCGAACACGCTAGAAAGTGACACTTCAGGCGACACACTGCTGCACTCCGACGACAAAGGGGCATCGCGGGCGCAGAAGGCATGTCGCACATTCACTGGCTGAAATGCCTCCACTGGCTCTACAGCAGGGGTGTTCTGCTCTCGTGATCGTTGGGTGACAGGTGGCTTCTGAGCAGCAAGCACAGGACTCAAAGTAGCAGACCCGGGCAGACCCCGGTCCGGTGGCTTTGGGTCTGGAGACGGGGAATCCTGTTTGTCCTTACTTGCAGGCGGACCCTTGACATTATTCGGCGCAGAAGCCTTTGGTCCATCTTCTGTTTGGAGCTTACGACTGAGTTCACCTGACGCTTCCACAACATCCGACACATCCATTATGTGCTCTGACATCACTTCATCCCCATGTGTGCAGCTGCCCTGGCGTAACCTGTCAGCATAACTCATAACACAGTTGTCTACTGCGCGCCCAAAGCGTCGGCACTGGGGGCATCGAGGCGTACGACACTGATGGGGTACGTGGTCCATACGGTTACAACGAAGACACAGCGGTGGCCTGTCTGGGATCACAACTAAAGCTCATACCCCGAAAACGTTGAGCGTGTGAGGAATTGTACTGGCTGACACTCCATCCTTAAGCGCGGGCGAGATTTCACGGTTCGCTGTTTCCATGTGCTCCACTCCGGGGCACCGCCACTTCTCACGCTCGATAGTTTGTACAGTTCCAAAAGGCTCCAAAGCTTCCACAATCCTCCGGTGCTCCATATATCGCGGGAGCCAAAGAAGCCTAAGCTTCGCGTTTCTGGTGTCCGGGTCAAACATGATACATTTTAGACCTTTGACGTGGAGCTTTACTTTGTCAATAAGCTTCCGTTTTGAGGAACTGCTCTCGCAAGTAACCATCCAAACGTGGCTCATTTGGTACTGGCCAATACACAGAATATCACGGTGGTATACAATCTGCGCGACAGCGTCTCGGAAGTCGGGAGAAGGGTATGGGCGACCTTTGAGGTCAGCATGCAGAAGAACGGTGTTGAGGACATTACAGGTGGGTAGTCGAGGGAGGACAACTTTGTACGGGTCCGTGGAAACTTCATGTGTCGGGAGACCTCGGCCGATGGCCGATACGCTGTTTCAAGCTAGGAGCATTTCGGTGCCATGTAACGAAGGCAACAACAACAATAACAGGAGCATTTCAACACACTTCTTGTTCTCCACCTTAGCGAACACTGCCGTTCAGAACGGCTTCCTCTTCATCTTCCGTCATGGCGGCTCAAGGTTTAATCATGAATAAAGGTGAATCTAATAAATGCACGGGTTTCATATATTAGCTCTTCCGATCCAGAAGTCGCCGCGCTTTCGCTACGTATATCCTGGCCTAACAGAGCTAGCCCATAAGAAATTTTTGAGAAGGCGCCTCTTTGGAGTCGAGTAAATTTAGAGCCCTTTTGGGTGAGAAAAACACGATCGCTGAAGTATCTACAGCTCCAGCCGCTTTTTGGAAGATGGTTCAAATAAAACAAGACCTGTGCGTTTCATTTTTTAACAGAATGTTTGTTAGAGAAAAATACAGTCCTTAGTTTCCTGTCATTTATTTAATATTTATTTCAGAATACTGTCAATCCCTTCTTGGGATTTTTACAGGAGAGGGCAAAACATACAAACATAAGTTCAGTGCTAATATTTTTTTACAGTCGAAAATAGAGGCAAAACATACAATACACGTGACTATATTAAATAAAGCAATCGAGTCATAAAACTGATGATAGCACTTGAATACAATAAATATATTGAGAGGAGCACTGTATTACAAGATTATGAACAAGGTTATGGTGAGAGGAATGTAAGCAGAGAGCTCTCAGCGAGGGTAATAAATTTGTCTATGGTGCGTTGGTCTGTGACTGATGGATGCAAACGATTCCAACCTCGGGCAACTTGTGGAAAAAAAAAAGAATATCGGAAAGTATTACTGTGACAGAAATATTCTTCAAGGGTGAGTGCATGCTTGTGACGTGCTCCTCTAGCTGTGTTCATACGAATAAAGTCTTTGGGAGACATCTTTAATGCATTATTAAGCAGTAAATACAAAAACTTTAAACGGTGTAATTTGGCACGGCTGGGCAGCGTGTGCAGCCCAGCCTTGCGTAAAAGATCTGTGGCTGAATGCATGAGTCCATAGCAGTTGAAGATAATGCGCACGGCTTTCCTTTGGACCATTTCGAGTGTTTTAACGTTAGTTTTAGTGTGGAGAACCAAGCTATGTTAGCGTATTCTAAGACTGGACGGATAAAAGTTGCGTAAGCAAGAACTTTTGTATCAGATGTAAAAAAACGAAGGGCCCTTTTAAGAAATAATAGCTTGTTCATTGCTTTGCTAGCTATGCTTCGAACATGCGTAGTCCAGTTTAAGTCACAAGTGATGACTACACCCAAGTATCGATATTCAGTCACACTACGGATATTTATGTTATTCCAAAAGTATACATAGTCTAATTTACACTTTTTTTTTGTAATAGACATAGGCACCATTTCTTCGAAATTAATTACCATCTGCCATTTATTACACCACTCTGAACTTTTTCCTAGAGCACTGTTAAGTTTTTCCTGGTCATTAGAGTCTTTTATTTCTTGGTATAGCACGCAGTCATCCGCGAATAATCGCATTTTTACATCAGTTTCATTTGATATGTCGTTAATAAAAAGTAGAAACAACAGCGGGGCTAAAACTGTACCTTGCGGTACTCCTGAAAGAATAGGCACTAACTTGGAGGCATGGTGGTCGTATTGCTCAAATTGATAACGGTCAGACAGGTAATTATAAATGCACCGTACCAGTGGTCCATCACCAAATATAGATAATTTTAAAGTGGAGTTTAGTATGAGATACTCGGTCAAATGCCTTCGAAAGGCCCAGGAAAAGGGCATCGATTTGTGACTGAATGTTGAGGCATAGTGCAAAACCGTGCATAATTTCTAATAGTTGCGTAGCGGTTGACAAGCCACTACGAAATCCGTGTTGGTTTCTGTGGAGTATGTAATTGACTTCAACAAAATTTTCCAGAAATTTCAAAATGATGTGCTCCAGTAATTTGCAGCATGTACATGTTAGTGATATCGGTCGATAATTAGCTGCAGATGAAATATTGCCTCATTTATGCACCGGAATTACTTTCGCTACTTTCCACTCAGCAGGAACGGTACACTCATTCATTGATTTTTGATATATCAGGCAGAGGTATTTACTTATAAGCTCGGCATACCGCTTGAGAAATTTGTTCGTGATTCCATCTGGTACATTACATTTCTTATCATCCATGTTTAACGACAGCGTAAGCACTCCCGCCTCGGTTATTGATGGAGTACCTGTCAGCGTGGTCTTACATTCGAATGCGAAGGTAAGGTCAGAGCAGTCGTCATGTGTGAACACTGACTGAAAGTGAGTGTTAAAGGTGTCAGCGTCAATTCCTTCGGTTGATTTTGTCTTGCTGCTTGTGCGTTGGGAACTAAGTTATCTACAGAATTTGCTGGGTGCTGATTTAATGAACCCATTAAATGTGGTATTACAATAAGTCAGTTTAGCAGTCTTAATTTTACTTGTTAATAGGTTTGTTAGAGAGTCAGGACGAGTAATGTAGTTTGGAACCGGGCGTATTTTGTTTGATTTTCTCAGTCGTTCGATTTTACGCTTGAGGTTAATAACATCGCGTGTTATCCATGGATTCTTTTTCTTTGTGCATTTAGTTACAGTGGGAATGAAGTTGTCAATACAATGTCTGACATGAACCTTAAAACATGCCCATACCTGATCAATGGTTGACGAATCATCCATACACAGTTCAAGAAAGTTGGCGTATTCATGAACAAGATATGTCTTAATGGCTGCGTCATTTGCCTTTCCAAATGCTAATATCGGCGAACTTTCTTTTTTGACACCCAAAGGAACAGGGAAAGGCAAAGTGCACAACACAAGCTTATGGTCTGACAAACTTTCTAGTATTTCAGTGTCTATTGTGTTTGAGGAAAAATAATCACTAACGAATACCAGATCGACTATCGAGCTGAACGACTTTGAATGGGAGTAGGTGTGTGGAGAAGTTGATTCAAGTTAAGTGCAAATATGATGTCCGAGAGAGTATTATTATAAAGTAATCTCGGGATTTGAGAGCTCCAGTCCGGTTCCGAAATATTGAAGTCCCCAGCCAAAATAATTTTGTCACCTGATATGTGCCGGTGCATGTAATCAAGTAAGGGAACCAGGTACTCTGGATTAGCGTTTGGTGGCCTATAGACAGCGCCTACATGCAGGACAAGCCGCCGCGGTGGCTGAGTGGTTATGGCGCTCGGCTGCCGGCCCGAAAGACGCGGGTTCGATCCCGACCGCGGCGGTCGAATTTCGATGGAGGCGAAATTCTAGAGGCCCGTGTACTGTGCGATGTCAGTGCACGTAAAAGAACCCCAAGTGGTCGAAATTTCCGGAGCCCTTCACTACGGCGTCCCTCATAGCCTGAGTCGCTTTGGGACGTTAAACCCCCATAAACCTAAACCAAACATGCAGGACGTATTCTTCTATGTTTAGTTTGCACCAAATGCTTGCGACTTTCGGTGCATCAGGCATTGGCATGAAAGAAAAATCATCTCTCAAGATAATAGCCACACCCCCGCCTCTCGATGCTCTATCTTTGCGCAGAATAGCATAATCTGGCGGAACAACTTCATTATCTGAGACATTAGAGTGAAGCCATGTTTCAGATATAGTGACCACATCCGGACTCAGTGCTATCAATAAAGCTTCCAGACATTCCACCTTGTTGACAAGGCTTCGCGCGTTTAAGTTTAGAAGGGTTACTTTTGATGAGATCGCGTGGTTCTGCGGTCTGAGCTGGATTCTTCGTCGTTTTTTGATTTTATCTCAACCATATTGTCGCTTTCTGCGTCCCATGCAAAAAAGGCGGCCAGCTATGCGAACTATATTGTAAGTTAGCATTACCTTCTCTTTCCGGTCCCGATTTTCTTTAGTTTTATTCCAAAGCTTTTTCCTTATGTCACGAACATTGCGTGAAAAATCTTCGCCAATAGAGTATCTGGTATTTTTCAGCTTCTTACAATTTTGAAGGATTTTTGCTTTGTCTCTGTAGTCATGCAACTTAAGAATGACGGATTTAATATAAATGTCGTCATCTGGTTTTGGTCTACCAAGTCGATGAATTCGATCTATTCCCGCTATGTCAACATCAATAATGTCTCAGAATTCCATCTACAACTGCCTCCTGAAGCGTTTCAGGGAATTCTTCCTGAAGTTCATTCAAGCCGTAAACAATCACATTACACCGACGACACCTATCTTCAAGATCATCAAGTTTCTTGGCCACAGTATCCACGCGCTGCTCAAGTACGGTCACCTTTTTCACACACTCTGAGACTTGTTTTTCAAGAACACCAATCCTCTCAAGTTTTTTTGCCTATTGCGGATAGTTTTTGGTTGGTTACTGTTTTTTCCTTTTTAATTTCTTGTATGTCAGCTGCGATTGCTTTCAATTGGGCTTCTAGCGACGAGTCCCCTGGACCCGGATTTGATTCAACATCTCCCCCAAGAAGCAGTAAAACCGCAAATTACAAAACATTTCAAAAATAGGCCGTGGGCACGACAGCACGAGCAGGCAAACATCATTACTGCGGAAACACTTTCCATATCGTCTACTCACCTGGACGAAGAACAGAAACGGATTTGAGGCCATGATCCTCGCGTTGCCGCCGTGCCTACTGCCGAAAGCTACTTGGAAGCCGTCTTTTATACTGATAGCTGTCGTTGACGATCGGGCTTGCAGTTCCAAAGTTGAAAAACTGGTGCCGCTTGGAACGCTGGTTTGTCTCTCGAGAATAGGCATCAGGATGATCGGACGAGTCACCCAGTCGCCGTCGGGAGCCGGGAAGTGCATCAGCGGTGTGGCATGCTCCGTTGTCGGTCCTGGTTTCAGAAACAACCAAGCAAAAACCTGCACGAAGAACAGAAACGGATTTGGGGCCCTGATCCTCGCGTTGCCGCCGTGCCCACTCAAAACAACTGACCTGGACTACTCTCCCGAATTCCTGGTAACCGACAGTCAAATTATCATATTGTAAATGCTTTAAAAATTGGTGGCACGAGTTGCTCTTTAGGTCGCAGGAGGATATGTGATTAGCGTTCTACGCGCTGGAAACTTGCATCAAAATTTGATGACTTGACGACCTTTCTGAGTTAAAGTAAACGCTTTCGGCGTGGTGATATGCAAGCCGAAACCTTGCGAACCCGAGGGCGAAGGTGCTCGCCAAGGACATAGGCAGACAGATAACTGCCTCCACCAAGCGTTTCAGGGCATTCTTCTTCAAGTTCATTCAAGTCGTTCATTTTCCATCTCCTTTGAAAACGTTGGCGTGAATGAGCAGAGATCAGAGGCCATGACAGCATTTTCTAGAAAAGAGGGCCCGCTGCACAAACTATTTGAAAATAACATCAAATGTCTAGAAGATGAATGAGGTAGCTATAGTTTGTGACGATGCTGCTGCTAGGTGAAGATAGACTAATGAGTGAGCTGCCACCTGTAAAAGTATGCGCGAAAGGTTCAGTGATAACTCGAGGAACTCGAGGAGTAATATATAAATTTGTTATCACGATCAACGAAATTAAACTCACTGGAGGGAAACGAGGTCCTGTGTTCACATAATAGTATAGCCCCTTCTGCACAAGGAGCGGTCAAAGTTTTCGTGTCGAAATAGAATTTCATGTATTTGACTCTGACAAGCCGGTCGGCGTCTTCCCTCCATGAGCACCCACTGCTGCAGCAACGAAGCAAAGGTCACTTATTCTGCAACTTGATTTCTTGATAACAGCGCAAACTTCACCTAAAATCAACGCAAGCACTATATTCTGTGCCGGCGCGCTGGCTGCTGGCTGGAAAAAAAAATTGGAGGGGACACTGAAGCTCCACCTTAAGGGTATGACGCGAGAGCGTGAATGGGTTGATGCTCATAAATGCAGAATTGGTAATTCTCGACTTCGCACTAAGAGATGCCTGGGAATCGTCATACCACTCCTGGCACAGTGGTAAAACGATTAAACCCACCGGTTTTCTAATTGGTACCTTGCCCTGGTGCTTAGCTTTTGGGGTGAAATGCTTGCTATTCCCGAGAAACCTTCGACGACCGGCCACTCTTTAATTTAACAGCCACCTGCAACGCTGGTCAGTTTGCTCACAATCCTCTGGGCATGTTGTGATGACGCCACAATATCACGTGATCTAGATGGCCCACTTAGGTTGCCGGAGTGGCCGGTTAGTCCGGCAGCTCCTGCTGCGAGGCTTCAAATGATCGACACTGACGCCGCCGACGCCAGACAATTTGTTCCGACAGGGCGGTACTAACGCTCTCGTGTTAGAAAGCTACGATCAACACATTATAAATTTTAGCGAGAGGTGCTCGAGCGACACTGAAGGGCAGAAATGCTCAGATCACGTATAACCATGATTGTATGAAACAATATTAAAGCATAAATTATAGATATCAGCAAAGGACTCTATATTCAGAAGTAGTGGGAGAGACCCGACTGCGCAAGAAAAGGCAAAGCGAATAAAAACAGAAAACGAATGGATCCGGCGTCTTAGCGAAAGCACGATCTTGCGGGCTTTTGTTTTCTAGAATTGCTTCAAGCTATGCATGTGCAGGGTCGGTCAAAAGTTCCCAGCCCGCAGGGTCTTCTTTTCTGCATTATATTCTGGCGTTTAAGATGCCATTTAAGCTATCAAGGTTATCATTGGTGAGCATGATGCTTCTACTACCATCAACAGAGATTTTCAGCTTCGAGGGTGTCGTAACTTCCAGACTGTACTGCTTAAAAGCAGACGTGTTCGTATTAAGAATAAACGACGAGTCTGGTTACAAAAGTGAGAATTATAAGCAACGGTTTCTCTTGGGCGTGATTTAAAGCGCTTTAAATCACGTGCATAATAAAACGCAACCTTCACATTTTATTTTACTGGGTCATGTATCTATGTCCGGGTGTTCATGACTGTCGGAAAGTCACGCTACCTTCAGAATATTATTGGCACAAATAGAATTGTGTGTGGCTCATAATATGGGGCACTATAATAATAAACGCACTGATATGACCTCGCAGTGTGGCGGGAATAATACACATTATTGTAAATACATAGATAGGCATAAAAAGTAAACGTTTTTGCCCGAGATCGCAAAAAGATTAATAAAACATAAAAATATACTAGATAAAGTCGATAAAAATTAACTTAGACTCCAATACACGAAATAAGGCGCTGATGTAGGAGGTTTTACAGATGACAATAGTTATCTTTAACGGGTATTTAAAGTAAATACCACATGCCTTCAAAACCAAAGCAGTCATCATTATGAGATTTTTTTTTGCCTGGCAGTAAATTTTGAAGCTCTTTCACAACGATTGCAGCAGACACTGGATTTCTAGCTCGCTTTTTGCCATGACTTTTGTTTTGTTCTTATGATTAGCACTGTTTTCTTTCTTTTGCAGTGCGCCAACGACCCCAATCGCTGCGGCAGCCTCTGCGAGTGCAGAGGACCTTCTTGGTTTAGAAGGTGCTATGAGCGTGAATGAAAGAGATGCAAGAAGCATAACGTTTAATAAAATGTTTGAACGTGAAAAGGAAAAACATTTACCAGAAACACTAAACACCACATACAGTGAGGATGCGAATTGCTCATTTTGTCTGACAAACTTGATCGCATTGCAGGAAGAGTCAGGCTAAAATCTTGAGTAGCCTTGTGAAGGGAGGCAGCTGGCTAGCAATAACCGAGCTGACATTGGTAATCACGCGAATTACCCTAAATCTTTGTCATATACCACGAACTGTATAACTCAAACCAACCAGCTACACCTCGCAGTTCGCAGCCCTCACTTTCGACGTTGATACGCGCTGATATTCCCTTGCAATCTTTTGTCATCCATGAGGGAGGCAATCCTGCGGATGGGAACACGGCTGCGATACCGCAGTTACAAAGGGAAATGAATATGACACCCGGTTCCACACACAGACGCATAACTTAAACACCTGTATTATGCATTCCACGCTGTCCGCGATACGCATGAAAGTCGGATGCAATTGAAGGCTTCAACCCCACGTCTATTGACCGAGATGAGTTCCCTATCGCATTCAGCGACTAAAGGCAGCAATATCTATATGGTGTGTCTTCCAGACAGTAAGTGCTGTATATTGGACCCACACAGCCACAGGCTTTGCTTAATACATGCAAGATGGCGATCTTCATGTTGGCTCCTTATCCCCTTTCCTTTTATCTTGTCATGTGGTCACCCATGAGAGCGGACTGTATTAGAAACGCATTCACTGGCCTTTGTACGGGAACCAGTGGCGGGCTAGCCGGTCAAATGTAGTTTGAATACTGATCGTTCGATGTTCTGCTACTCTGAAGCGCCGAAGACTTGAAGCAGTAGCATGAAGCTCGTTCCAGAAGGACTCGGCGGTAATGTTGGTGCCACATATACGAATCATTTTAGAAAGTCAAACGAAGAAGGTGATTGTGTGGCGTCAAAAGAAGGTAGGTCAGGTGTAGGGCGAAGAAGTGGCTGTGTTCAGGAGTTTCAAGGCAAAAACGCGATTACACTTTGGCCACAAAGGCTAGCGCGCACGATGCATTAGCAGATACTCAACTCTATCTCTTTTGAGCTCACAAGAAGGTGTGTTTTGTACCTTTCTTTTACGACATTTCGTCAAGTAGAGGGGTCGAGCTTCCAGTCGAGAGCTAGCAGGAAAACACTGAGAGGGTGATATTTGGTTGAGCTGATAGCAACAAGATACGCCTGTTCTGCACGACAACCTTGTTTTGGGCAATGAAGCTAAAGCTACAGAGCCGGAATGCCAGTTTTTGTTTTATGCAGCAGAATATACCCTCCGGTTGCAGTTAAACGCTGCATGAACTGATATTTACTGAGGTTGTGTATTCTATACGAGTCATAAATATTCGATGACTTGTCAACCTACCACCTACATTTTCGAACTAGATTTCTTAACAACGAAGATATCGGCGCATAAAATCACGTTCCTTCTTTTCCTCCTTAGCTCATAAAGCCTGAAAAACTTCGGAAAGTAGGTAGGGACTAAGCCTCGCCAAAGAATACGTCATGCGTCGGCACCCGTTTTTCTTACTCCCATTCACCGCTCCCGCTTATCCGCCCGTCAGCATGTTAAGATTAACATACACATTGTGTTTTGAGGCAGCTTTGACACTATCGCCTGCGGAGCGCCAATTTTTACGTTTTTTATGTATGCAGTTTTTGTAGCTCCCATTTTCCTCTAAATGAGGCGAGTATCACGCGGACACGTGGGCAAAGGTGACACCTAAACTAAAGCGCATGCTTTTAGGAATTGATGGTGGTGATTAAAATATTTATTAATCATAAAGAGAGGTATTGGGGTTCGTGACACAAAGGATCACGCCCTTAGAACCACAAGGTGCCCGTGTGCTGTGCGATGTCATTGCACGTTAATGATCCCCAGGTGGTCGAAATTATTGCGGAGACCTCCACTACGGCACCTCTTTCTTCTTTATTCTTTTACTGCCTCCTTTATCTCCTCTCTTACGGCGCGGTTCGGGTGTCCGCTGAGATATGTGGGACAGCTACTTTGTCATTTCGTTTTTCAAATACCAAATTACCTATTGCCATTTCATTATGGCATTAGCAGAATTACCAAACTGCCCTCACGCCTCGTTAATTACGAAATTTTTCACGTTTAGAATTAAGAAAAATCCAGGTGGTGCTTGAAAATATTTAGCAATTGTTTGGCAAAATTTTATGGCCCAACCGTGAATGACGTGTTTTTTGGCTCGGCGGTATTGGCGAAGCACGAAGGAAGAACCAGAAGCAGAGACAGTGGCGCCACTTGTCGCACAACGGATTTATGCCGTCCATGGTGTGCAACGGCGTGGACTAGTGCATGCACCATTCACGCATCCGCACATAGAGGGCGTCATGCTATGACAAAATCATGGGCAATTCAGCAACGTATACGGACAACTTTAGCATACCTGCACGGCTCGTTCGGTCAAAACCTCACGTTACGCAGGCATGGCAATAAGTTGTCAGTTTTTAAGTTTCCCCCCAGGCTTTCCGCATTCATATTCTTCCCTAGTTGTTTAAATTTATGCCCATTAAAGCCGTGCGGGGCCGAATGAGGGCACATAAATTTGGAAGGCTGCTATAATCTAGCAGTTGGCAATCGTTGCGCGCAACATGTCTTTTTAAAAGCTTTGGTAAGCGAGGTATAGGATTTGGATAGATGACTCGATCCGTCGGGGCTGCTGAGCGGCTACAACACTGATCTGCTGAGCTCCAGATTGCTGGACCAAATCTCGGTCTCGGTGGCCGAGTTTTGAAGCAGGCGAAAAGCAAAAAGCCACAGTGCTGTGCGATGTCAGCGCACGTTAAATGTATTGCAGATGGTTGAAGTCAATCTCGGCGTCTCCACAACGGCGGCTCGGTCTCTCAGCTTGCTCTAGGTTGGGATATTATGTAATAATGCCGCCCTGTCTTGGTGGGGTAGGTTTTTATGGTTACGATTCAACTGAATTCAAAAGTTGCTATGCGTGAGAAAGATTCAAATTAAGGTAAGACCTGTTATATTAAATGGGCCGAACCATAAAAATATAAAATAGATACTGCCGCGACTGGGATTCAAACCCACGGGGGGCGCGAATAGATCTGCTTCGCTGGCCTCTGCACGAGAGCACTAGGCTATCGCCGCAGCCGATGACGTGTTGCATTAAATGCAACACACGCGATGTGTATTGCGCATCGTCGTCTTCGTCAACTAATACTATTATTGAACTAATATCGTCGCCAGACATGGCGACAACCCAGCAAAGAAAACCTATGAACAAACCAGGCTAAACACAGGCTTTCGCAAGTCTCCTCGGCTTAGCTGTGTTAAAACCCTGCCACTTTTTGTGCTGATTTCTCTGCTGCTCATGTGAATTGTTCTCAGATCGGGAAAAGATTTGAGAAAGGCAAATTTCGAAATAGAAATCAGGTTTAAACCGCCCTCTATCCGAAATCATTTTGCAAAACTTTCATGCGAGGAAAACCAGTTTCGTGTTATCCCCAATTCATCCCCATTACTGTCACATTGACTAGGAGGACAAAAATTGTGTCTGTGGCCTGAAAAAGAAGCTCAGAGACGCAATTTTCGCCCTCCTAGCCTGTGTGACAGTTATGGGGATGATCTGAGGATAACACAAAACACGATTTGAATGAAGGACACTAAAAATACAGTAAGGTGCGCGTATCGCAGGAGTTGTGCGTATCACACCACTAACAGCATACATGCCCCAGATGAAATACAATGCAACCTGCGATACACCGCAACTTTTGTTTTTTACATTCCTTTTTAATTAGGGCTATGCGCCGGTAGGCCGAGTTTGCATTCTCCCAAAATCTAAGATAGCAGATAAACAGGCCCCGGGTTCGAACCCGACCGCGGCGGCTACGTTTTTATGGAGGAAAAACGCTAAGGCGCCCGTGTGCTGTGCGATGTCTGTGCACGTTAAAGATCCCCAGGTGGTCGAAATTATTCCGGAGCCCTCCACTACGGCACCTCCTTCCTTTCTTCTTTCACTCCCTCCCTTGTCCCTTCCCTTACGGCGCGGTTCAGGTGTCCAACGATATATGAGACAGATATTGCGCCATTTCCTTTCCCCAAAAACCAATCATTATTATCATTATAAACAGGCTTAGGCATCGCGTATGTGGGCAAAAAAATAATAAAGGAAGGTATACAGACAAAAGAACACTAAGGGTTGTGGCCGTGCCCAGCGGAATGTGTGAAACGGCAGTCGAATTTTGCATTGCACCGTCTCTGCTATACAACAGCGCGAAAAAAAATGAGGATTTAAAGAGCACAAGCAGACGATACCAGAGGACATGATGGTCGATTGTGTCAGAGCTGCTGTATACCGCATTCACTTCCCAGCGGCAATATTTTATGTTGTTCATACCATTGTCATTGGAAGGCTATTGTCTGAATGAACACCTGAGAGAGAATAACAGTTCTTTCCAAAAAGATCGCCAATTGAAATCTAGTTCCGCACTGCCGAGCATGTAAAGTTAAACGCACGGAGCCGTTTCAGCAAGCATCAGAAATTTACAAAAACATGTATCAGACTGTAAGGGTGCCAGCGAACAGATGTCGCATTCATAACGATAGTTCTGCACGTGTTTCTCACGCGTTTGCAGAACTACGTAGAGATCCATCGCCTCATGCCGTACACGATGAAGGGATTTAGGCCACACCTGTCCACGCACGACGTAATGCTGCAGCTTTCTAGAGAAATGGTGGACACAAGTAACGGCCACGGTGCGCGGGCCATCCTAGGGTTGGATTCAAGGAAAGCGTTTGATGACGTCTCGCACGAGGCGATACTCGCCAGCCTCTCAAAACTAAACGTAGGGTGACACACTTACGCGTACATAAGAGATTTTTTGTCTAACAGGACAGCGCAGCTAATTATAAGGGAACTGAAATCGGAAAACATACCACAGGGAAATAAGGGTACCCCGCAGGGGTCAGTTTTATCGATCTTTTTATTCAACACTGCGCTGACCACGCTCCCTAGAAAACTTGACGGCATAGAGGGTATTAAACATGCCCTATGTGCTGATGACGTCACGATTTGAATGAATCACGGATCGGACGGGCAGATCGAGACGGCCCCACAAGAGGCGGCGGACGTCGTAGACGCCCACGCCCGTTGGACAGGACTGGAATGCTCCCCAGAAAAGTCGGAACTGCTGGTTATCCGAAATAACGGATGGGCCTGCAAAACTAAGCCGAATAGGATGCAACTGAAAATCCAAGGGAAAGAAATTCCGTAAGTAGACATGATACGGGTGCTTGGAAAGCTTATACAATCCAACAGGTGCAACAATGTAACGGTGGACAGGTTGACGACCTCGGTCCAGCAGACCATAAGGCTCATTAAGCGCGTGGCGACTCTGTGACAGGGCATGAGAGAGCGCGACACATGTCGGCTCGTTCAGGCTTTCGTCCTCAGTTAGCTCGTGTACGCCACCCCTTACCTGGATCTCAAGAGAGCAGAGAGAGAAAAGCTGAACTGCTTGATATGGCAGGCGTACAAGGCGGCTCTCGGCTTCCACAGAATCACGTCCACCGCGAGACTTTTTGTCTCTTGGTGTCCACAGCATCCTTGAAGAGCTCATTGAGGCACAACTTACATCGCAAGAGCAGCGGCTCAGGCAGACAGGTACGGGGCTCTACATTTTGCGAAGCGTAGGCATACAGGTCAAGGACCCTTCAGGAAAGGTGGTTATACCTACAGAGATGCGCGAACGCATTCGGGCCAAACCTATCCGCAAGAACATGCAAGCGGACTGTCACGATAACCGGAGGAGGGCCAGAGCGAAGACGTTAAGCAAAAAGTATCGAGGGGTCGACAGTGCCGTATATTTTGATGCGGCGCATTATAACTTTACAGGCAAATACGCTTTCGCTGTGAGCGTGGTGAGCATCTCCCGCAGGGTAGCGGCTACGGCGGTCACGCGTGCGGAGTGGAAGAGGCCGAAGAGGCTGCAATATTTTGCACTAGGGATCATTCAGAAAGGCACCAGCACAATTGTTAGTGATTCCAAAACGGCCCTTCGCAGCTTGGCGAGGGGACGTATCTGCGACACTGCATACAAAATTATTCGTATGATGCCCTAAGACCTTGCCTGCCACCTTACACTACATAATCTGGGACTGCACGAAGGATCCGCCTCCGGCAGATCTAATCGCATCTCCTATGCTTGAAAAATGGGAAGCTGTTCTAGCCAGCCTGGACCCGGACATTTAGTCCCGGGCCACGACAAGAGCGCAGGAGGTCGTCGACAGACTTAAACTGCCGGCCACCGTAGCGGCTGATGTGACCCAAGAATATCACCATCTTCCGGACAATAAAGGTTTCTCTCTCTCTGCACGCGTGAATACGCATTCCTTTCTATTTACAAGAACAGTAAAGAAGAAGTTGGTGCCCAGCAGCAGCTCCGGGTACTCATTTTCAAAAATTTAAAGAAACCGCTTGTATTGCCCATATACGGCTTGAGTAACCACAACAAAACTACAGTGCACAATATAGAAAACACAGTAGAGGAGTGAGAAGAAATAACAATGATGAGCCAGCATAAGCAATGTAAATGCAAATACAATACAAAGAACACTGGAGGAACATAATAACAACCGCAATAAGAAACACGTAAGAGCGCTGCAAAAGCAAGAACTCAGGAACATAAAAATAAACAAGGACATGGGGACGCAAGAATGACTTAAACGCGGACAGATGAAGGTGAACCTTGAAAATGGTTGTCCGGTTACCATCGCAATCACGTACATAAAAGAAAACAGCAAAGGAAAGTGAATACTAATGATACTGGAGGCACTCAAGAGGCACCGATGAAGAGAAGTAGTAGCTCTAACATTTAATAATTCAATTCGAGCAACACCTAGTAATTCCCAAGGATGCCGCTCTCCTCTGGGCTTGATTTCAGCGCCACGAGCGCGCGTTTCCGCAATGCACATGTCGGCCGCAGGCCTAATAGCTGATACAATCACTGGACACACATGAATCTGCACAGCTTGAGGTGATGTTCTGATATAAGTGCTTTTATGTGCCTCAACGTCCCAAAAGCGACTGCGGCTGTGAGGGACGTCGTCGTGAAGGGCTCCCGAAATTTCGACCACCTGGGGTCCTCTAACGTGCTCTGACATCGCACAGTACACGGGCCTCGAGAATTTCGCCTCCATCGAAATGCGACCGCCGCGGCTTGGATCGAACCCGCGACTTTCGGGTCGTTAGCCTAGTTGCCTAGATTACGCATATTTCATACGATTTTCACATATTCCACACACAATACGAATGAAATAGGAGTCGTCATGTATAACCTTTCACCAGGGATAAATCGGCCGACGCACGTGGTATAGCCTTCAAAGTGATCCCGATTGTTCGTTCTCGCGGCGCGACCTTCAGGCAGTGCGTTTAAAATTTCGACGATAGCGTGCGAACTCTTCTTGCTTTATGAACTTCATGGGGCGCCAGATAAACATAATTTGGTACTGTTCATTCATCTACACTTCGACTTTATAAAACTAAAACAATTTTGTCGCGATGCGCAGATGAACTCATGTACGGAACTTTATCGTTGAAGGAGAGGCGCAGAAAGGCAGTCTGTGAGATCTCTCCGATATGTATCTGTGCGAGTCGGCGAAGAATTCTGATATTTAAGCGTAGACGAGCCGCCGGATCAAGCACAATTAATTGTACGGAACAGAAGTTTGTAACAATAAAAATTGGTGGAAACACTTAAGCTTCACCTTAAGAGTAATACGTGATAGCGTAATGTGTTAACTGCCATATATGCAAAAGGTCATTCACTACTTTACATTCGTAGATTGCTGGGAGTCCTCATACTCTCCTGGCGCTGTGGTGCAGCGGTTAAGCGATGCGTCACTGCCCTGCGTTAGCAGCTGCCCTCAGCGGTGGGCCTTGTGCGACCCAGGTTACTCTTCCCTACTGACCAATCATTAATTTAGTTGCAACCTGCCACGGTGGGCAGTGTGCTCACAATTCGTTGGGCAGCTTGTGATGGCGCCGCAAAGTCACTTGACATGACACTTGACATGACTTGACTTGGCTGAAGCATACGCTCTAGGTGATCACGAGGCCCTAACCTGCACGTAGCTTGATTATAATGCTTCGTGCTACTTCTGTCGTCATAGTTTCAGATGCTTGGTCACAGGACGCCGCCAAACGCTTCGAAAAGACTCCAGGATGCTGCATGTAGGTGAGAGCCCGCAAACGTGTGGTGGGTTGCACACAGGGCACACGCTGCAGGGATGTTGCTCGGAAATGCGGTGCCCGAAAACACCCATGTGTCCACATATTTCGCAGACGAAAATGGAGTACACTTTAGCTAAGGTGCGTAAGTCCCGAAACAGACTGCAAGTGAAGGCAAATATTGCATTATAAAACTGTGCTTCTTTCCCTTCTTCCTTCATTTCTTCCGCCATAGTACGGTACAGGTGTGCGGACACACCTGTACTGTAACCATGGCCTGCAGGCGTTTTCCCAATTTTAGAGTGCTTCCGTACCTTTCCGTATAACTATTTATAGTCCCTACAGAGGCGTGCAGCAAACGTCCGAGAGGACGTTGATAGTTTCTGGCAGACTCTTACGACCGCACTTCCGTACTCCATCACAACGAAGTTAGCAAGAGGTGCGGAGTACGGACAGCGTGTTCGGGGTGGCCACCTGATCGCGTGGAAAAGCTGCTCGTGTTCATGTGACCAAGTGTGACCGCGCGCCACACACGAAGACGAAAAAGGTTACGTGGGACATGTGCGCTGCCAGTAATGACGTGATGGTAAGTGGAAGTATACCGCGGTATCAATGAATGTCACCTCTACAGCGCTCCCCGTAAAATTTGACTTTTTCGCCATGGTGTATAGCTCGAGCACAATAGCACGAGCGGCTAATTGAGTGGTATTCTTAAACGACAGCTTTACTGTCCGCGAACTTGCGATTTCGCCGTGGCGGTGCTCCGAGGAGGCACATGCATGCCCTCACAACGCGCTCCTCGCCGCGGTGCCGAACCAGTCTGGCCGGGAAGGCAGCGGCTGGCGCACTCCAAGGCGTGCTCCAAGTCTCCGCGAGAGCGGTCAGAGTGTGCCGAAGCCGCCAAACGTGTCGGCGGTCAAGCGCAGTTGGAGTATAGAGGGTGTCGCATTGGCCGACGTGACGTCGCCGTGCAGCGCGCGCGCGCTTTACGCCGGAGTATAAACGAGCCTTAACAGAGCCTGCGCTTAACCGCTAACCAACGTATTCGGTGGCGGCATCTATGGGAGCCACTGAAAACCCCTCCGCACACTCACTGAATAAAACAAAAAAACCTGTGCCGAGGCTCGGAATCGATTGTTTTTAAGAAAGGAAACAGCTGAGCAACTGCCTCACATATCTCGATGAACACCTCAACCGCGCCGCAAAGGAAATGGATGAAGGAGGGAAGGAGAGAAGAAAGAGGTGCCGTGGTGGTGGGCTCCGGTATAATTTCGGCTACCTGAGGATATTTAACGTGCACTGATATCACACACCATACGGAATTCAAATTGAAAATTGGTGTTTGGGGAATGGGGGAGCCCTCCACTACTCCACCTCTTTCTTCCTTTCTTCTCTCAGTCCCTCCTTTGTCCCTGACAGCGTGGTTCAGGTGTCCGCCGAGATATGAGACAGATACTGCGCCATTTCCTTCCCCCAAAACCAATTTCTTATTATTATTAGGGGAAGGAAATGGCGCTGTATCTCTCATGTATCGGCGGACACCTGAACCGTGCCATAAGGGAAGGGATGCAGGAGGGACAGAGAAAAGAAAAGAAGAAAACAGTGCCGTAGTTCAGGGCTCCGGAATAATTTCGACGACCTGAGGATCTTATGTGCACTGACATCACACAGCACATGGAAATGAAATTTAAAATTGGGTTTGGTGTTTGGGGAAAGGAAATGGCGCAGTATCTGTGTCGCATATCGGCGGACACTTGAACCGCACCGTAAGGGAAAGAATAAAGGAGGGAGTGAAAGAAGAAAGGAATAAAGTGGTGCCGTAGTGGAGGACTCCGGAATAGTTTCGACCACCTGGAGATCTTTAAGGTGCAGTGACATCGTACAGCACACGGGCGTCTTAGCGGGCTGCCCCTATCGAAACGCGGCCGCCGCGGATGAGCGGATTCCTTGCTCTCCCGCCGCCCGAGAGCGGTTTTTCCTTATTTACAGTTCTTAGAAAAGACTCCGTAGTGGATCCCGCCGTGGTGTCTCAGTGGTTAGAGTTCTCAGCTACTGATCCGGAGTTCTCGGGTTCGAACCCGACCGCGTCGGCTGCGTTTCGATGGAGGCGAAACGAAAAGGCGCCAGTGTGCTGTGCGATGTCACAGGTTAAAGATCCCCAGGTGGTCGAAATTATTCCGGAGCCCTCCACTATGGCACCTCTTTCTTCCTTTCTTCTCATAGTCCCTCCTTTATCCCCTCTCTCAAGGCGTGGTTCAGGTGTGGGCCGATATGTGAGAGAGATACTGCGCCATTTCCTTGCCCCAAAAACCAATTTCCAATTTCCGACTCACCCGCCGCGGTGGCTCAGTGGTTAGGGCGCTCGGCTACTGATCCGGAGTTCCCGGGTTCGAACCCCACCGCGACGGCTGCGTTTTTATGGATGCAAAACGCTAAGGCACCCGTGTGCTGTGCGATGTCAGTGCACGTTAAAGATCCCCAGGTGGTTGAAATTATTCCGGTGCCCTCCACTACGGCACCTCTTTCTTCCTTTTGTCTTTCACCTCTCCTTTATCCCTTCCCTTACGAAGCGGTTCAGGTGCCCGACGATATATGAGACAGATATTGAGCCATTTCCTTTCCGCCAAACCAATTATTATTATTATTATTCCGGCTCCGTAGCGGTGTTTTAAGTAGGTAAACACCTGGATTGTACTGTAAATTAAGCAAGGGGTGGGGGGTGTGCTGACTAATAAAGGATTAACATTTACGCTAGCCCTCTCGTAGCTTCGAGCTGTTCGCAGCAATTGTAAACATGACAAAAATTTTTCTTTTCCTTAGCAGCGGCAACTGTTTAAGTTTACAACCTGCTTGCTTGCGGTACTTGAGCGCGATATCTAACACTATGCACCTACACGACTGAAGTTTCGCGTCATTGTGCTGACTAGAAAAATGACAGAAGTGCTTGTCAAAATATTGATTAACTTGATGCGCTTTATGAAAAAAAAAGACGGAGAGATAGGGGCAGATATGTGTGCTCATGGAACGAACTGGTTTGCCTCTACTGTTTGTCCTTTTCGGGACTAAATGCCAAGAGATTAACTCTTCGTCGACTGGCAAATCGGTGTAGTAGTTCATGTGCAGAAGGAGCCGTTAAAAGATATTATGGCGCATGGGGTTTAACGTTGCGAAGCGATGCATGGGGTATAAAGTAATAGAGATGGGTTATAGATTAATATAGACCACCTGGAGCTCTTTAGTGTATGCCAAAATCGGAAAACACATCACCATTTTTTTACAATGCGTCTCCATTCAAATGCCGTCACCACGGTGGGGGCCTTTTTCTCGATTTTGGGATCAGTAGCTGAACGCAAAAGCCACGGAGCACCGCCGAGGGTGCTAACAAAAAAGATCGTGAATTCTTAGATAATTTTGCATTTAATTTTTTATTACAGCAATTGTACGGATGACCGCAAAAGATAGAGAAATGAACAATCATACCAAGTTCGAACCTATGACATTTTTGGTTCGGAACTGAGCCGGTATGTCACTTGGTCACTACTGTTTTTTCCTGCACGGCATTTATTGCAGTGAATCTGTCGGTAGGATCTGAAGAGAAAACAACAATACATTCACTGGAAATTCCTATGACGCCAAGAACGAAAACGGGGCGAGTGAGTAAGCGCAAAGTTAAGGCATTGTTGATTGTTATCTTCGATATCACTGCCGTGAATAATAATAATAATGATAATAATAATAATAATAATAATAATAATAATAATAATAATAATAATAATAATAATAATAATAATAATAATAATTGGTTTTTGGGGAAAGGAAATGGCGCAGTATTTGTCTCATATATCGTTGGACACCTGAACCGCGCCGTAAGGGAAGAGATAAAGGAGGGAGTGAAAGAAGAAAGGAAGAATTAGGTGCCGTAGTGGAGGGCTCCGGGATAATTTCGACCACCTGGGGATCTTTAACGTGCACTGACATCGCACAGCACACGGGCGCCTTAGCGTTTTTCCTCCATAAAGACGCAGCCGCCGCGGTCGGGTTCGAACCCGGGAACTTCGGATCAGTAGTCGAGCGCCCTAACCACTGAGCCACCGTGGCGGGGCTCACTGCCGTGCTCATCGCTGAATAGGTAACAGCGAGCTAGACAATCAAGGAGCGGTATTACCTTGAGGTTGGGATCAACTCTAGAGTGGCGATTTTACGGGGTTGTGTCTGTCGATCACGCTGGCGCAGCTGCTGAGCCTAAGGCTTGGCGACGACACCGGGCCGCTGACGCGGCACCATGCGCGGCCACCATGAGTCTAGCACGGGGCTACGACCCGGAAAGCATGCAAGTAGTGGAGGTACAGGCTACGAAGAAGCCAGTCTTCGATGAAGCCACTGAATATTCTATTCAGAAGAAATTAGAAGAGCAAGAGCGAGCGTCCGCAAGGCGCGCGAGCTCGGAATGGCAGGAACTCTTGCGCGGTGGAGACGCTGCTGCCGGCCGCGACCCCTTTCGGCGCCAAGCATATCGCTTCAACCGAAGCGTTGGGGACCAGATGGGGTGGCCAAGTTCTGCACTGAAGACTCTGTTGTCGTGAAACCCAAGGAAACGCTCAATTTGTGAAATTAGATAGGTAGTAATCAGATGCTGCTGCCGGCATCGAACGCAAATCAAAGGCGCGTGCAATATGGCCAGCGTGGGATCAGAACATAGTCACGGTTGGAATTCGAGACGCAGCGCATATTCGGCAAGTCCTCGCGGTCGAGAGTCTGCGCATTGGCGGCAAATTAGAAACGGTGCAAGTCTGCCTTAAGATGCCCGAAAATACGTGCCGTGGAGTATTTCAAGTGGCTTCGATAGTGTCAGAAGCAGATATTGCTCAAGCTCTTTACTCGCTAGGCACTCCCGTGGTGGGTGTGAGGAACTTAGGAGAGTCGAACGCGACTGTGATTACGTTCGAAAGCCAACTTGTTCTACAGGGGGGAGGGGAGGGGGGGGGGGAAGGCTGTGGCCGTCCGTCTCTAGAAATCATATTCTTAGCGGTAAGAAACAGACACAACACCAAGCTACACACACACAGGACACCCGCTAGACAGAAACTTCGTTAAAACATTAAGTTGGGCTAGTTGGACAACACCAAGCTACACACACACAGGACACCCGCTAGACAGAAACCAACTAACTAGCCCAACTTAATGTTTTAACGAAGTTTCTGTCTAGCGGGTGTCCTGTGTGTGTGTAGCATGGTGTTGTGTCTGTTTCTTACCGCTAAGAATATGATTCCTTTAAGCCGTTACCAACTAGCCCAACTTAATGTTTTAACGAAGTCTGTAGAAAATTGTACAAGCGTGTACGACGTGTAAAGCGTAGAACTATCAATTGTTGTAGTGGATAGTAAAAGAAAGACGTGACCGAGGGCGGCCGATAGTTGGATGGAGTGACGAGCTGTGGAAATTGTACGAAGTAACGGCCGCGGTTGGCACAAAATGCTAATAAATGGTAACCATAATTACGAGCGGCCGGCGGGAAATGAGCGCCTCTAATATGGTCATATATATGACGAAGTGCACATAGAGATAGACACTTTCTTCGGTACAAAAAAACAAAAAACAAACAAACACTTTTGGATCCCTCAACACCCCCGTCTCTTAATCAAATGAACACGCACGTTACAGGGTCGAGTACGATGTCCACGCGACGCATCGATCGTCAAAGAAGACAGGATGTCGGAAGTGGCAAACAAGGCATCATGCAATATTTAAAGAACATGCTCGTCTCCGTCATTTCTACCTCGGCATACACCCAGCAAAGATGGGAGTGAAGTCCCGTTGCCGTCGATAGCTCAGCTGGTAGAGCGGTGGACTGTAGAGGCTTCGCACTATGGGCATCCATAGGTCGCTTGTTCGAATCCGGCCCGACGGAGTGTTCTTTTCTCTTTAAATATGAACTGGCAACTGCGAATTCTGCTGAAAAACATATTTAAGCATTTTCTCTATCCTTCCTTTTGTGGCATCTTTTTTAAAGATGCGACAGGGAGAAATGTGTCCTTTATTTTGTGTCCTTCCTGCCGTTGTGTATTGATATAAAATTTACAGCCTGAATATATACTTATATCGCACTCTCACTCGGAATTGTTTGTAAGAAAAGAACTGAGGTGCGAAATCCCAGTAGTCCCTCCAAACGTTGGTACCTCCCATGGAGGAAGGTCCCTCTAAATGTGCTCCAAACAGATCTGTAGCATGGTAGCGCCATCTTCCATATAAAAATGACAATACGGCGCAGAAAAGCCTGCGCCGAGGTCCGACAGGTGGAGCAACAATCACCGTCTGGTCACATCTCGTAGTGCAATGTGTGCAAAGGGAGGTGGTTGTCCACGAGCTGCTGGAGAGCGTTGGCCCCAAGGTTGGCCCTGAACTCATTTGCTTTCCGTACTAGTGCGCTCCTATGGTTCCGAACTGCTGCCGTTGTTTTGTTCATGCCGAAAACACTGAAGAGCCCTCCAGCTTTCCCTCTGGATTGGGTGCTAAACCGTACTCGCGACAGCCCCAAAACTAGATTCCCCATTGATTAATGGAAGACACAAGCACAAGTGTCTCCTTCACTGGACGTAGCTTTTTCAGAACAAAGAAAACCAAATTGCGTATTTACTCGATTGTGATTTTATTTTATGATTAATACTAGCGAAAAGTAAGCGCGCCGTTGTGCTTACTACCTAAAACGTTTTTTTTTTAGTTTACAAGCATAACAGTACCTTACAATTTTCCAATTCCCAAAATTTTTTTTGCAGAAAACTTGGGCGTGTTTCCTTCTTCACCTGTGCTCGAATCACCATAGAGACGCCATTCGATGGAGTCAGCACTGCCATTATAGCTCACTCCTAAATCACAGAATTTTTTAGCGCGACCGTGATTGTACAGTACGCGGCAGTGATCTTTCCAGCGCGGAGTAGAAAATATGAAAACTTAAAGTAATGCGAGCGTGACACCCTAAAGCCGTTACCTTGCTACAGGATGAGACCAGCACGAAATAGACACCGCAGACCGGCCCAGTTACGGAACTTCGGAAGCAGCCAGGACCTCCTGCCATTCGGGTCGTAGGATCTGTACAGTGGCGATTATTTATATATATATATATATATATATATATATATATATATATATATATATATATATATATATATATATATATATATATATATATATATATATATATATATATATATATATATATATCTGCACTGACATCACGTTAAAGATCCCCAGGTGGTCGAAATTATTCCGGAGCCCTCCACTACGGACCTATTTGTTCCTCTCTTCTTTCACTCCCTCCTTTATCCCTTCCCTTACGGCGCGGTTCAGGTGTCCAACGATATACGAGACAGATACTGCGCCATTTCCTTTCCACCAAAAACCAATATTATTATTATTATTATTGTTGGGGAAAGAAAATGGCGCAGTATCTTTCGCACATCTCGGCGGACAGCTTTTCAAGAATATATATATATATTATATATATATATATATATATATATATATATATATATATATATATATATATATATATTATATATATATATATATATATATATTTATACAACCAGCTGAATCCAGTTTGTTCCCAGCTAATTAATTACAGTTGCAGTCAACTGGGAGCCAACTGGGAATCAACTGGAATCAACTGTCAACGACTGCCAGCCAGTCTCTAACCGCGGACGCGCAACTCCCCGTCTTCCGGGCCTACGTGCCAGGAGCGGGGAACGTCTTGTCTGAATGCAATAAAAGTTGTTCAATGAATAAAAAAAAACAACTGAAAATTAAGTCACTCAATGTAATAAAACGTTATATTGTAATTTTTAACACCGTATAAAGCTTCTCAAACGAGATGCTCTCTCAGGAAAGGCGTGTAATGCGCACGTGTTAGCGCGAGCTGCCTGAGACCTACCTTGCCCCTGGATTTTTTTTTTTTGGTTTTGGGGGAAAGGAAATGGAGCAGAATCTCATATATCGTTGGACACCTGAACCGCACCTTAAGGGTAGTGATAAAGGAGGGAGCGAAAAAGAAAGGAAGAAAGGGGAGTCGTAGTGGAGGGCTCCGGAATAATTTCGAACGCCTGGGGATCTTTAACGACCCGGCGCGGTGGCTCATTGGCTGGGGCGCTCGACTACAGATTCGGAGTTCCCGGGTTCGAACCCGACCGCGGCTGCTGCGTTTTTATGGAGGAAAAACGCTAAGGCGCCCGGGTGCTGTGGGATGTCAGTGCACATTAAATATCCCCAGGTGGTCGAAATTATTCCGGAGCCCTCCACTACGACACATCTTTCGTCCTTTCCTCTTTCACTCCCTCTTTTATCCCTTCCCTTACGGCGTGGTTCATGTGTCCAACGATATATGAGACAGATACTACACCATTTCCTTTCCCCCAAAACCAATTATTATTATTATTATCTTTAACGCGCACTGATATCGCACAGCACACGGGCGCCTTAGCGTTCTGCCTCCATAAAAACGAAGCCGCCGCGGCCGGGATCGGTGTACACCGGAACCGCGCCGCAATGGAAGAGAGGAAGGTGCCGTAGTTGAGGGCACCGGGATGGCGAAGCTAAAGCGTGGCGAATTTTTTGTAATTCGGCTCCATCGAAACGCAGCCGCCGAGGTCGTGTTCAAATACGTGTACTCCGGTTCAGTAGCCGAGCGCCCTAACTGCTGAGCCACCACGGCTGCTAGATAAATTAGGCTGCTAGCTGCAGGTTAGATTCGTGCAGCGTCTATGTATCTAAGCGAAATTAGTCACCCTGCACATGGTCCTTTGCAGTGAAGGGGCGCGGAGAAATGCCGCAAACAGAGCATTGCACTCAGCGCACTACGTCACTGCCCGATGAACTCGCTGCCGAACGATATTTCAGACAAGATGCCTCCCAAGGTTGTTCAGAAGATGGGGGTTTGTTTTGACTAAATTTCACAGATTGTGTTCACTTAGTTTTTTTTTCTATTTTAGTTTCAGATAAACGAGGCTGCCAGGTACACCTTGTTATATCGTGCAGCGTCTGTGCCTCCGCGAAATTTCTCACTCTGCGCTTTGCCCTTTGCCGCGTGGGGGCACTAAGTTCATGCCGCAAACAGTGATTTCACATTTCAGGCAAGACACTTCGTTAGATGGGGCTTGTTTTGAATCAATCTCACACATTGTCTTTACTTAGGTTGTTTTTATTTTTGTTTGAGGGTAACTTGGCGGTTGGCTACAAGTTGGATTCCTGGAGAAGCTTTCGGTCCATGATGACTCTTGCTCTGCGGATTGCCCTTTGCGGGATAGGGGAACTGAGTTCATGCCGCAAACAGCATTGAATATTTTAGACAAGGCGCCTCACAAGGCTGCTCAGGAGATGGAGCTTGTTTCGACTAAATTTCACAGATATTTTTTATCTTGTTTTTTTTACGGGGGTCTGAGATCAACTAGGCTGCCATGTAGCTAGATTTATGCAGCGTCAATATATCTTCGCGAATTCAGTGACGGCGCATTGCCCTTTGCAGCGTAGGAGCAGTGAGCTCATGCCGCAAGCAGAGCATTGCATCAGAATACCACGTCACTGCCCGGCGCAGGCGACGCGGAATTATATTTCAGACAACTTGACTCCTAAGTCTGTTCGGGAGATGGGGGCTTATTTTGACTCAATCTAACAGATTATTTTTACCTAGGCTGCATTCTTTTCATTTTTCTTTGAGATCAACTAGAATGCTATCTACAAGTTGGATTTTTCTGATTTACCAGGCTTGAAAAATTTTCGTTGCCCCTAGCTTTTGATTGGTGGTAAAACTTGGTGTTTCAGAATAGATTGAATGGAACGGTTTGCAAGTAGGATGAACTAAACATAGGCGCAATGGCCCACAGCGCCCAAGACACGGAGAGAACCGCATATGTTAGCTTTCGAATGGCACTGCACCTTAAACTGACCCGTTATTTATAGGTTGCGTTTTCCAGAAAAAAAAATCACTGTCAGCATTAGCGAAAAATCGGGGCCATGGCTCTGGCAGGTGGTTCCCAGAGAGCAAACATAGGAGGCAGGTGGGCCACCAAGGTCAAGCGACGTTGCGCAGTAGTCACAATCTGCGCACTGGAAAGTTATAAAAGTGCCCACCTTGACAGGTGGCAGTTAATTAATGATTGGTTCCCTTGGAAGACCAACATGGGCCACAAAAGGCTCACCGCTGGGAGCACCTGCCATCGCCGGGCAGTTGCGCATCGCTTCACCGCTGCACCTCTGTGCCAGGGAGGTTATCAAGACTCCTGAGGATCTATGAATATGAAGTAGAGAATGACCATCTGCATAAAAGAATTAACTGCGCTACCGCGTCATACCTTTAATGCGGCGCTTTAGTGTTCCCTACAGTTTTCTTTCCATTTGTTGGTTGAGTTAACATTCGCAGCTACATGGACGAACATATTCATTCCTAACAGGCATATAGGAGTCTGAATTAGCGAAGTGGGCATGAACGTCACGAAACGGACGCCGTGTACGCCATGCTAAATCACCACGACTACTGTAGCAGGTCGACCCGGGTAGGTAATGTCGCAGTCTGTACAGCTCATTAATTCCTACTAAAGACATGTTCGCAGTTCGTTGAAAGTATCGGGCTTCAGACGACTGCTAACCTAAAGATGATAGATACACAGATTTATTCCAACATCAATTTAAGCTGCGTTGTGTAGCTGGCATGAGGCACCATGGCTTGTATCTCCGACGATGCGCAAAGGCGCATGGTGCTTCAGTAATCATGAGGCCGTGGGTTGTAATACGCAGAGTTTAGAGCCGTGCTGCAGCAGGATACTACAGTGTCAGGGATTTCTTCCGGGAGGTATGTTTGCAAAACAAGCGTGTCCTTCAAACGAGCTCGATAACGAGTCACGCAATTCGAAGGCAGTATCAGTCATGTCTTCCTGCTCTACCCTGAAAAAAACATTAAGAGGGAACTAAGCTCCGCCTTAAGGGTATGACCCTATAGCGTATTGGTTTAATTCCCATACATGCAAAAGGCCATTCTCTGCTTTAAATTATTAGATTCCAAACAGTCTTCATGCCAGTTCTGGCGCTGTGGTCCAGCGGTAAAGCGATGCGCCATTGTCTCGGCAGGTGGCTGTTTCATGCACATCCACTGGAGTGGCTTAGGAGACTCAGGTCACTATTCCCTGGCGACCAATCATTCATTTAGCTGCCACCTGCCACGGGCGGCAGTTTAGGTCATAATCTGGTGGGCGGGCCACCACCTGCCACATTGTACAAACTATCATGATGTCTCAGGGTCACGTGACCTATTTGGCTGGCGCCCCATTCCATCTCCGTCCACCGGCCGCTCGGGATAATAATAATAATTGGTTTTTGGGGAAAGGAAATGGCGCAGTATCTGTCTCATATATCGTTGGACACCTTAACCGCGCCGTAAGAGAAGGGACAAAGGAGGGAGGGAAAGAAGAAAGGAAGAAAGAGGTGCCGTAGTGGAGTGCTTCGGAATAATTTCGGCCACCTGGGGATCTTTAACGTGTACTGACATCGCACAGCACACGTGCGCCTTGGCGTTTTGCCTCCATAAAAACGCAGCCGCCGCGGCCGGATTCGAACCCGGGAACTCCGGATCAGTAGCCGAGCGCCCTAACCACTGAGCCACTGCGGCGGGTCGCAGCTCTGGCTGAAAATTGGTTTTTGGAGAAAGGAAATGGACCCGCCGTGGTGGAGAGGAAATGGACCCGCCGCGGTGGCTCAGTGGTTAGGGGCGCTCAGTTACTGATCCGGAGTTCCCGGGCTCGAACCTGACCACGGCGGCTGCGTTTTCATGGAGGTAAAACGCTAAGGCACCCGTGTGCTGTGCGATGTCAGTGACACGTTAAAGATCCCCAGGTGGTCGAAAATTATTCCGAGAGCCCTCCGCTATGGCGCCTCTTTCTTCCTTTCTTCTCTGCACTCCCCCTGATAAACCTCTTCCCATACGGCGCGGTTCAGGTGTCCAACGTCATATGAGACAGATCACTGCGTCCATATTCTTTTCAAAAAACAATATTAATATTATTATTATTAAGAGAAATGGCGCAGTGCCTGTCTCATATCTCGGCGGACACCTGAACCGCGTCGTAAGGGAAGGGATAAATCAGGGACTGAGAGAAGAAAGGAAGAAAGACGTGCCATAGCGGAGGCCTTCGGAATAATTTTGACCACCTCGGGATCTTTACCGTGTACTGACATCGCACAGCACGCGGGCGTCTTTTTTGTTTCGCCCCCATCGAACGCTGCCGCCGGGGTCGGGTTCGAACCCGGGTACTCCGGATTATTAGCCGAGCGCCCTACCCACCGAGCCACCGCAGCGGGTTGCTGATCGGAAAAATTGCCGCTAACGCCGATGCCAGACAATTTACTCCGGGATGGGTGTGCCAGCGCTCTCACTTTAAATGTTTAGAGGGAGATATAGGGAGAGAGCAAAGCTTTGTTAGGCAAATAGAAAGGATGAGAGAGCGCAGTTGGTGAATGCGGGCATTTTCTTGGTCCGCGCACCTACTCAGGGATGTCGCAAGATGTCGCAACCTGATGAACCCGGAGTGCCAAGGCAGCTTGTGCCGTCGCACTCGAGCACTCGAGTAGGAAGGTCTCCAAGCCTCTTTAGTGGGGGTGGGGTGGGGAGGGAAGTGGGGACTGATTTGACAGGCTTACACCATGTGGGATAGAGAACAGAGCTCGTCCCAGTGCGGGCACAAAGGATACACTTGAGGGTCATAGCGAGCAGCCATTGTGGGACACCAGTAGGTGTTCGTCTGTAGTCGCAGAATGCGTTCGTCTGACTTGTAAATTGGCTTTCGGGAAATGAAATGACGCAGTATCTGTCTCACATATCTTCGGACACCTGAACCGCGCCGTAAGGCAAGGGATGAAGGAAGGACTGAGGGAAGAAAGGGAGAAAGAGGCGCCCTAGTAGAAGTCTCCAGAATAATTTCGACCACATGGGGATCTTTTACTTGCACTGATATCGCACAGCACATGTTCGCCTTTGCATTTCGCCTCCATCGAAAGTGGACGCATTTTCCGGACAAAGACGTTTATCACTTGCGTGTTGTGAAGCATCTTACAACCGCCTTTCTTAGTTGCTCCGGGGCCGGTACAAACAGAAAACCGTGGGCTATCGTGACATCCATGAAAGGTGATGGATAAATGCTACACATATGTGGCCAGGATATGTGACGGTGTGGGTGGGATTCTCCGTTTTTACGTAGTGAGCCTATTTGAATGTGTTGCCCTTCTACACCAGTACGTCTGCTGGGTTCTTTATTGTGGAAATGT